>JAYMTF010005635.1:0-11287 GCA_036897485.1 Pelargonium nanum | reverse complement strand
ACTCATGAATGTTAAAAAACAAACTGAAACAAAAAAAAAAAAAAAAAAGGCATGAGTCAGTCATGGTATGGGCAAAAACGTCAGGTCAAGTGAATTTCAGTAATTTACCAACCAACAAAATAATATAATACACTGGAAATGGAATAGAGTTCCATAAAAGGATAAATAAATCCATGGAAATAAAAATTCTCTCAAACTCATCCAGGCCAGGAACGTCTCCACGCGAACCGCAAACGCGTGTCCACCACTCTCGCTAGCCAGTGGCAGTCTCGCAAATACCACAACATCATCGGTCGAAATGACGAAACGAACCCACAGTCGTAAGGTAAGGACTGTGCATCCCCTCCGCTTTTGGCGCACGTGGGATTATACGCACTTCCTTTCTTTCGGAGACTGAAATGACAATATCACCCCTACAAACCGACACAAATTGCAAAAACCCATCGTCATTGTGAACGCATCTCGTCAGTGCAACTCATCCCACGTGGCAATCGTGGGCCCACCGATGGGCCTCAATCGGACGGCCCATGGACATGATTCATATGTACGAGTGTGATACACGCAAGCCAAATGGGCAGATTGACACGCGAGAGTACAATAATACCCTCTGTCCTCATCCTCAAAACGATGACGCATCAGAGACGAGGAGAGGGTGCTCTGGGCAATTCGGAGGGGATAAATTACATCCTTGGAAGGATTAAAAAATTAGAAATAATAAATACCGCCGGGAAATTTTTAACGGTGGTCGGAGAAAAACCCGGCCGGCGAGGGGGTCTCGATATTTCCTATATAAACCCGTGACCACACCCTTTGTTCCATCATATTTTCCCATTCTCTCTTTGGGCTGCTATTGTCATAGCCTCTCTCTCTCTCTACACAAGGAGCCTCTATTTTCTCTCTCTACTATCATTCTCTGGATTCAGGAAATTTCCTAGAGAGGTAAAATTCGATTTTTTTAAGTTCAAAATTGCTATTGGTATTGTATAATAATTTTTCCCATAAGTTATTTTGGGTTTTATATTTAATCATGAAGGATATGGAATTGGGTGTATTGGTTTTGAGTTGGGTATCAGTGGCTAGAGATTTAAACAGATCCAAAAATCACTAGGAGAGGTGTTGACTGACTCAATGGCACATTCTGGGTTCGATCTGGTTTAGAATTTCCTGTGTTGTAATCGCCATTTTTGGAGGTTGGATTCTGAGTTCGGTTGCGATAATTGCTGAGGACATTAACTGGGGATGATGGATTTGATTTGTTACGAAGGGGGTGGGTGTGGAAACCCTAAATTTGTAGTCCAGTGTTGAGATTTGAATTGGAAGATGTGGATTCGGATCTGGGGTGGTTTACTTGGGGGTTAATTACTGATTGTAGTGTGTGTACTTTGGTGTGTGAGGTCAGGGCTGATGGGTAATTGACATGCTTGATTGATGATGGTGGTTTTTATTTTGGTTAGGCTTGATCACTGTTGTTTGGCCCGGGTTTTTTTCATGGGTAATCCACTGTTGATTGCCAATATGCTTTTTATTAGGGTTTTCTAGTATTGATATAGAAACTGGTTCTGCTTATGTTGTGCCATTGGTGATTACTAGGTCTTATGTTAAAATCTTGCTAGGGGATAATCCATTTATTTGTTTATTGCATTTTTTAGAACACTGCTTTGATGTGTATCAGCACTTATACTGAGCTGATTACCTCTGCATTTTGGACTTTTAATCTATTATTGACATTTATTTTGTTTGTCCTGTTATACTGAATTTCTCAGCTGTGATCTGATGTGAGTAAAAATGCTATTGGAACTAGGATATGCATACACTTTATGAACAAATGCATGTGTGCTTAGCGTTGGGGCTATGTCTGTTTTACATATATGTTTTGGGTTGCTTAACTGCTGATTATAGATATAGGGGCATTGCATTTGTTTTGGATGATTTAACTTGTTGAGATTATATATTATAAGTAATTGCATGCATTGCCCTAATGGTCTAATGTGTTTGTTCCATAGTTTGGCTTGAGAGGATATTTAGGTTCATCCTTCCAGAGTTATCTCGACTTTGAAATGATCGGGGCATCTGACTTTGCCTATGAGTTATTTCTTAAATATCTTTTTTTTTGTAACTAGCATTTGCTTAATTCGTTGGCTAAATTAATTCTGAAATTATGCAGACTTATTTTATAAAGAATGTAGGTTATATATCTTTCTTACAAATGCTCTACTTCTTGCATTTGTTGAAATTTCTCACCATTAGGTGATTTATAATTTATTTTTTTGCTGGAATTGACTTGCAGGAGACGTACTTTTAGAAAAAAAGAATAGTTCAATCAAAGATTCCATACATTGTGTCCTTTGTTGGCATGTTATATGCATTTGTTGATTACAAGATATTAGATATAGTGCCAGTTCAACATTTTTGGATAGACAGTTTAGATTGTATGCCTTTACATATGATATGGGTTCTCGAGGAAGGCCATTATTTGATCTTAACGAACCCCCTGCTGAAGATGATGAGGAGAGTGATGCTGTCTTCAGCTTCCAGCCACAGAAGACACAACCATCCGCAAATCCTCAGTCTCCCGACTTGTTTGCAGCAACGACGGGTCCCCAAAGGATAGTAAATAACCATGCTTTCTCACATGCATCAACTGTGTCGGGCTTTCAGCCTTTTATTCGTCCCAAAGCTGCGTATGTTCATGAAGTAGGTGACAAGAGAGCAGGTGATCAGATTTCCAATGTTGTTTCACCATCTAAGCCAAATAATGGTGAGATGGAAGCATCCCCATTGTTAGTTACCAGCTCTGCAAATGTTCAAGCTGTAGATAGAGAAGAAGGAGAATGGTCTGATGCTGAGGGTGTTGCTGATATAAGTGGAAGCAGTAATTTCCAAGAACAGGGCAAGGGTTCAGAAGAACAGGGCATACCTGAAATGATGGATCCTCATATTTCTGGTGCGGTTGCTGACAGTGTTTCTAGTGATGCCAAGAAAAATTCTGACAACCCTAGGGAAGAAAATAACAATCATGCTTCGTTAGAATCTGATTCAGATCTCATTGATCAAAGAAGCAACAATATCAGAAGCTTAGAAGGCAATGCTAGAGGTGATTTATCTGTAGATGGCCAGGAAGAGGTTGGTTTGGTTGCAAAGCATAAAGAAGTTAAAGGTGCAGAAGCAAGCCATGCAATTAAGTGTGCTAATAATTCTGTAAAGAGGAAAATAGACCATCATAAGGAAGCAATGCTAGGAAAGAAGCGTAATAGACAGACCATGTTTCTTAAATTAGAGGATGTCAAGCAAGCTGGTCCAATCAAAACATCAACACCGAGAAGACAGAATTTTCCACCACCTGTTACCACTCGTACAATCAAAGATGTCCGAACTATTCCTCCACCTACTGATCGTATTGGAGAAAAGCAGATTCTACCTATAGTTAAGGATCATAAACAAGTTGATGTTTCATATAATGAAGGAAGTACTCCTATGGAATATAGTGAACCTAAGGTTGAATGTAATGGTGATATGAATTCTGCACAACTAGCAAAGCCTAGGAGGTTAAATAGTGAGACTGATTTATCTGCAGAGGTACCTGTACCGCCTGTTCCAAGGCAAAGTTCATGGAAGCAGCCCGCTGATTCAAGGCTGCTGAAGAACGCACAGGTAAATAACAGGAAGCCAGCTCCGATTGGTCAAAGCAATATGGATCTGAAATTGGGGAACAAGAAGCATCTTTCAGTGAAGAAGCAAAATGTGATCAATACTTCATATCAAGATACATCAGTGGAGCGTCTTATACGAGAAGTGACCAATGAGAAGTTTTGGCATAATCCAGGTAATAAATAGTAATTTGTTATATGTTCTTGATTCTTTTGTCTGGGTTTGCTTAAGCTGCTTGTTATCTTGTATTGTTCCTTAGTTATAATTGTTATCTTTCGGTTTGTTTGTGTTTCATCTTCATATTTCCTTGGTACATTGAGTTCTCGGTTCTTTAAGCCTCCACAGGGTATGTACCTAATTCATTGCCCATGTAATACATGCTTAACTGTTTGGAGTTTTGGATTTCAATCATGAAGTTATGAAGAGAAATACTATGTTCTTCAGACTCATGTTGTAGGACTGTTTGTGACTGCTTTGTGTGTTTTGGGGTAAGATCTGTGTTGAATTTTTTATTTTTTTGGTAATATAACTAGTTAGATTGTAGAATGTTATAGGACTGACTGTTTGTGACTGCTTTGTGTGTTTTGGGGTAAGATCTGTGTTTTTTTTATTTTATTTATTATTTTAACTAGTTAGATTGTAGAATTGAGTAAATTAGGATTTCTGATTTCAGCTTTTGAATGAGGGAAAGCTGATGTTTGTATTGCTTAGGCTCACACATATTGCACAGGACTACTACAACCACATTGGTGGGCATCCCACTGTCAGGAGAGCCTGTTGGAAGGAGACTATTTCCATCAGTGAAAATTAGAGTAATTTAGACTTATATTATGCTTTATGAATTCTCAATTAAATGCTACAGTTTAAGGGTAATATCTACAAGTAATTATACTTGTCAACTCAATGTAGTTTTTTGGGGTTGAGATACTTCACTTGACAAAACCGAACTCTTAAAGTTTCATTGCTGTCACATTTTGAGCATTATTGTTCATGATAACATGTATAAACATTTAAACTGGATTCCTCCCAGTTTTCATGTGCTCGTACTAATTGGCAATGATATTACTCATTAGTTTACACTTGTTTGGTGTTTCAGTTTGAAGTACCAATTTGTTTATATATGTTTAAGATTTATTATTATTATTTGCTATCTATGAAACTTGTTTTTGTATCTCTACATCTTTCTGTACCTAATCTCGATTATTAGTCATCAGAGGATACATTGTTTTTGTTATCTCTCTTTCTGCAGCTAACTGTTTTTATTGATTATCAGAGGATACTGACCTGCAACGTGTTCCTGGCTCGTTCGAATCAGTTGAAGATTATGTGAGAGTATTTGAACCTTTGCTTTTTGAGGAATGTCGAGCACAGCTTTACAGCACTTGGGAGTAATTAACAGAAACAGTTTCTAGAGATACACATGTAATGGTCCGTGTGAGGAGCGTTGAGAGGCGAGAAAGAGGTATCAATTATTGCTGTTTATTTAAATGATATCTACTGTAATGTACTAAAAAAAAAAAACTAAAATAAGGGTTCTTCAAGTGAAGGGGGGTGAAATGCTGAATGTCCAAGAGGTGTAGTGATTTTCTTTTCTATGTAAAGGCAAACGACTAGTAGTATTGCACTTGCCTTCACTTGGCCGTTTGCAACAATATTGTCATTTTTCAAAACTGAAGGAGTGTATTGCAGGAAAAAAGAAAAGTGCACTGCCATCTTGGCTGCGTGGATTTTTTTTCTAGTTAGTAGGTCCTTCAATTAAATATTTAATTTGGATTCTTGATTGACCATTATGCTTCAAAAAAGAGGGATACTGTTTTCTGAACAGTCTGAAATATTTCCTGATGCCATATATTTAATAGTTTCTGCAGGGGTAATTATAGTGAAAACTCCTTCATGTACTCTAATTTTATTTTATTAATTGTTTGGGCTCAGGATGGTATGATGTAATAGTCATTCCTGCAAACGAGTGTAAGTGGGCATTTAAGGAAGGAGATGTGGCGATTCTTTCTTCTCCCAGGCCAGGGCCAGGTTTGTATTTAGACTACCAGTTCCATTTTGCATGAATTCAAATTCTTATTATCTTCATTCTTCTGATTCTAACTTTGTTATAACTAGCAGTCAGATCCAAGCGCAGCAACACCCCATCAATTGAAGATGGTGAGGAGCCGGAGATTAGTGGACGTGTGGCTGGTACTGTTAGGCGATACATTCCGATTGATACACGTGATCCTCCTGGAGCTATCCTTCATTTTTATGTTGGGGACTCGTATGATCATAACAGGTTGCCTTGTACATCTCAACTCAAATGTTTTTTTTTCTAAGCTTATTTTGAATTTTCTTGCATCATCATACTTCACACTTATTTGTCTTCTAGACAAGATTTTTGACCTTTATAATCAACTTCGGCAGTGTTGATGATCATATTTTGAGGAAACTTCAGCCCAGAGGCATCTGGTTTATAACTGTGCTGGGTTCTCTTGCAACAACCCAGCGGGAGTATGTTGCCTTACATGCATTTCGCCGTCTTAATTTGCAGGTAAATGATGGTTGTAGTTTCTGACGTGTAGTGGTTCTGTTTTTTAGTTCATTCTGTACTGTGTGTGTAACATATTGATGGAACTTATTTTATTTTATAGATGCAAACTGCAATCCTTCAGCCCAGTCCAGAACATTTCCCAAAATATGAGCAACAACCTCCCGCTATGCCTGACTGTTTTACCCAGAACTTTGTTGATCATTTGCATAAGAGCTTCAATGGGCCTCAACTAGCCGCCATCCAATGGGCCGCAATGCATACTGCGGCGGGCACTAGTAGTGGGGCCACAAAGAATCCTTGGCCTTTTACCCTTGTTCAAGGTCCTCCAGGAACAGGGAAGACACATACAGTTTGGGGAATGCTAAATGTAATCCATCTAGTTCAGTATCAGCATTACTACACTGCTTTGCTGAAGAAACTTGCACCTGAAAGCTATAAGCAAAATGAGAGCAACTCGGACAACATTGCTATGGGCTCAATTGATGAAGTTCTTCAGAACATGGACCAGAATCTGTTTCGTACTCTTCCAAAACTTTGTCCTAAACCTCGAATGCTAGTTTGTGCACCTTCTAATGCTGCAACTGATGAACTTCTTGCCCGAGTTCTGGATCGTGGATTCATTGATGGTGAGATGAAAGTATATCGACCTGATGTGGCTCGAGTTGGGGTTGATTCACAGACACGTGCTGCTCAAGCAGTATCTGTTGAGCGGAGGACTGAACAGCTTTTAGTAAAGAGTCGTGAGGAAGTTTATGGATGGATGCACCACCTGAGAATTCGTGAAGCTGAATTAGCTCAGCGCATTGCTGGTCTTCAGAGAGAACTTAATGTTACGGCTGCAGATGTCCGCTCCCAAGGATCAGTTGGTGTTGACCCTGATGTCCTTCTAGCTCGTGATCAGAATCGAGACACGTTGCTCCAGAAACTTGCAGAAGCGGTTGAAGGCAGGGATAAAGTTTTAGTGGAGATGTCTCGTCTTCTTATTTTAGAAGGCAGGTTCCGTACTGGTAGTAATTTCAATTTGGAAGAAGCACGTGCAAATCTGGAGGCTAGTTTTGCTAATGAGGCTGAGATTGTTTTCACTACTGTCTCAAGCAGTGGTCGCAAGCTGTTTTCTCGACTTACCCATGGCTTCGATATGGTAGTCATTGATGAAGCTGCGCAAGCCAGTGAAGTTGCAATTCTTCCTCCCCTTTCCCTTGGTGCAGCGCGATGTGTTCTAGTTGGTGATCCTCAGCAGCTTCCTGCAACTGTTATTAGCAAGGCTGCTGGAACCTTGTTATACAGTAGAAGTCTTTTTGAAAGGTTCCAACTCGCTGGATGCCCAACAATGTTGTTATCTGTTCAGTATAGGATGCATCCTCAGATTAGGGATTTTCCTTCTAGGTACTTTTACCAAGGGCGTCTCACTGACAGTGAGAGCATTACTGCTTTACCCGATGAAGTTTACCACAAGGACCCTTTACTTAGACCTTATGTATTTTTTGATATCACCCATGGGCGAGAGTCACATCGAGGCGGATCTGTCTCTTATCAGAACATACATGAAGCACAGTTTTGTCTACGCCTGTATGAGCATCTCCAGAAAGCTGTAAAATCTTCGGGCGTGAGGAAACAGACTGTTGGCATTATCACACCATACAAGCTGCAATTCAAATGCCTCCAACGTGAATTTGAGGATGTTATAAACTCAGAGGACGGGAAAGATATTTATATCAATACTGTAGATGCTTTCCAAGGTCAAGAACGTGACGTCATTATCATGTCTTGTGTGCGTGCCTCCAATCATGGGGTTGGCTTCGTTGCAGATATCCGTAGAATGAATGTTGCCCTTACTCGCGCAAGAAGGGCCCTTTGGGTATGTTGCTTCTCTTTTATCTGTGAATAGCAATTGTTTTGTTTATCTTTATCTTGAATACTCATACATATTTGCGCATGTCCACCTGCCTGAGACGTACTTATTTATGTTGCTAACCATGTAACAGGTTATGGGTAATGCTAATGCACTGATGCAATCGGAGGACTGGGCTGCATTGATCAATGATGCCAAAGAAAGAAATTGTTACTTGGATATGGATGCTTTGCCCAAAGAGTTCTTTGTGCCTAGAGCACCTGCTTACAATCCATTGCCGGGTAAAGTTTCCTCTAATATGAGGGGTTTGAGGTCAGCTGGACCAAGACATAGATCATTGGATATGCACATGGAATCCAGATCTGGAACACCATCAGAAGATGATGAGAAGTTGGGATCATCAGTAATGTCTAGGAATGGAAATTTCCGTCCATCCAAGCCACCAATGGAGAGTAACTTGGATGATTTTGAGCAATTGGGTGATAAGTCCAGAGAAGCCTGGCAATATGGTATACAGAAGAAGCAAAGCTCTGGGGCTGTTGGGAGGAGAGATGCGTAGTTGATTGTGTTATCTCTGCAGAACTACATTGTGGATCAAAGGAAGCTTCGCTGTCTGTACACCGACTTGTGATTGCTGGTGCTGGCTGGCTCCAAGAGCTACAAGGCTCTTGTAGCATTGTGTTAGCTCCTTTGTGTAACACAATGAATTTGAAGTTCATGGAGAACTTGATCAAAGATGATGGTATGGCAGACAAGTAATGCTATCTTGTTCTGGTTGGACTGATTCCTCTGATTCTTGCAAGGAGCTGGATGCATTTGGGTAGGATGGGAATCATACCCTTTATCCTCAGTATTCAGGCTTGATAGGTAAGCTCTTGCACAACAAAGCTAATGGTTGTGCTAGTTGTGAAGTTTTATATGCTGGCATATCCTCCTAAATTGTTGCTGTGTTTTTTGGTTGACAGGAATCAAATGATGGCATTGACAAGCAAGCTTGGTATGGCTGTGCCTAGATTCTGTGAGCTGCAACTTAATTTGTTTTTCTGTTGGTTTCCATGAGAAGAGGGCATTTGAAGGATGAGGTAGAAGAAGCCTTATTGATTTTTGCTTTCTTGTGGCTGACATTCTTTTAGGGATGTTGTTAGTGCTGCATTTTGACTAAATATGCTGGAGGGGAAGGGAGAGGATTAAATTCTTCCAGTGGTGGTTTTGAAGTGGGAAGTGAAAGTGAAAAAATCTGTATAGTAAAATGGTAAGGTGGTGGTACAGACTTCTTCTGTATGTATGTATGTATAAGAAGAGAAAGTTGAATACCAACCAGAAAGAGGCATCAATGACTATCCATCTATCTATCTATCTGAGTGCTGTGCTGTGCTGTGCTGTGCTGTGCTGTCAACTGACTACTACTTGTACATACAACAACAACCATCTCTATGAAATCAGACAGAAAAATTCTTTCCTTTGTCTCAATTTTTTAAAGAAAATTACAACAGTGAAGAAGGAACATATATGAAATGTGTACAGATATTTGCATTTTAGCAATCTACAAGCATTTGCTCATTTATCAGTTGGGAAGCTTATATATTTATATTTGATTTGATTATAGTGGTAGTTGCAGTGCAGGTTGTGCAATGTGCATTATTGGACAAAAAAGGAAAGAGGTTGAAGTAGCAGGCTGTAGTTGTTTGTCTGTTGTCCTTATCAGATGTGATGTGATGTGCTTTGCATGATGCTTGATTTGCTTTGCTGTGCATGATATGATATGATTTGAGAAATGAATGAATAAATAAATTGTTGTGTTTGTTTGGTCTTTTTTCTTGTTCGTTCATTGTGTATTTGTGTGGAGTGTCACTGATTGTGCCAAACATAGATTCATTCATGGCCGTGCATGTATGATACAGTTGCTAATTGATGCGCAGAGATTCATGGTGCTGAATGGGTCAAGTCCTTTAGAATTCAAATTCAAATCTTTGGTGAAAGGTAGAAGGTAAAAGGTTTTTATTTTTTATTTGAAATGTGAAGGACTCACTAAATTCTGTACTCTATTACAGGTCAGGACTACCTGAAACTTTAGGCTTGCTATTACACTTGATTCACTCATGCTACTACACAGTGGCGGAGCCACACTTTAGCGAAAGGGTAGGCATAATGTTTAAAATAAATTGATTAAAATTTAGGTTTTTACTTGATAGAATCAGCCTAATTTTTTTTCACTGAACCTGATTTTTTATTTAAATATATTTAATACACCTAAAAAATATTGGTTTAGGGTATTTATTTTATTTAATCCTCTTGGTATGGGTCCCACTATTTAATGATGTAGGGTATCTATTTTATTATCTAATAACTAGGTCCTACTAGAAGTTTATTGGAGATTTGAACACTGACCTGATCTAGGGTAGGCAACAAATAGACCACTTGACCGTGAGAACATATGGGACATTAGTATGATTAACGTGTATTTAAGGAGCTGGGGTAGGCAACTGCCTATGACAGCCGCCCCCCAGCTCCGCCACTGCTACTACATATATAAGAGCCACAAAGTCATCACCGCAAGGTCTGCTCTGCCATCATCACCATTATCGACAATTCATGCATACTAACTTATTAAAAATAAAAAGAGAATTGTCACAAAATGAGTGGAGTCTTAGCAACTACGCTCCACCCTACAAAATTTTAAGAAACGTGACACTTATTTTAGTGTGAACGAAGTATTAAGAAAGTAGGGTGGAGTCTTGCCTACAATGCCCCACCCTAGTTCTGCCATTAATTGCAATGGGCAATTCCTAATCCCAGTCACCACTGCCACTATCGTAAGGGTCGGATCTAATAGGATTACGATCTTTTGAGAGTAAGTTTGAGTTTCCATGAGTTTTGGCTTACTTCTTTTATCAATGTTTAGTCCTAAAATATTTATTGGTTGAATTTTCAAAAATATAGTTACTAGGATATTTTGGTTTAGTGTATGCTTAGTGTTTATAATTAATTATATTGATTTCTCTGTCTTTATCTACTGAGAATTCTATAGTTTCCGCCAACCTTTTGGCTCTTCATTTTTTTAGGGCATCTCCAATGTAATAACATCAAAAGTTGTGCATTACACTCTTAATTATTATCTATTGTGTGGGTGTAATAGCTATTAACCATGTAATATATATTATGCACATAATTTAATGATTGCTTATGACATTTGTCCAAATTTTTATTTCTATCCAATAATATTATTTTAACAATATTTCAGTAGTAATAAT
>JAYMTF010005634.1:0-11287 GCA_036897485.1 Pelargonium nanum | reverse complement strand
AACATAATTAAATCCAAAGTTCAAATTCCATAATTTCTTTGATCCATAACATATATTCAAGTGGGAACAGATTTTTCCGTTCGGATCGTTAGTTCGGAACGAAAAGTTCTGGAACGGAGATCGCGACCTGGTGATAGTTTTCTGGTAACATAGATAAGAACCATTGGGTTTCTGAAAAGCTATTTACTTTTCAATTGGAATAGGGGAGTATCTTTTTTATGCTTCATTTAATCTCCTATGTAAAATATAGAAAAAAATGACATTTAAATAGCTTAAACACACTGTTACCCCCATAAAGGTAAGCTTAAACTGCTAATATCCGAGGTTTACTTCTCTTGTAAAAAGAATGTCATCAATCTAATTACTTTTGTTCTGTTGTAGATTGTGACTACACGAACTCGGAGTTTGACCTTAAATCTTCATAACAAAAACATGAGGGGTTTGAAAAGCTTAGGGACGCTCACTGTCCGTGCTGAAGAAACAAGCACTTCAAGAAATGTTGTTGAAATGGTTTTGCGTTGTTATGACTTGGACAACAAAGAATTGTTTTCTAAAAGTGTATGTATCTGAAGGGGCATGTATTTAGAGTTGCACCTTTTATTATTTATTGGTTTGTTCAACTTCCAATCCTTTTCCCATTTAGGATCCCTTCTTGAGAATATCTAGACTTGCTGAGACTGGAGGGTCAATTCCAATTTTCAAGACAGAGGTAAAAAACAACAATTTGAACCCAACTTGGAAGCCAGTAAGTCTGAGTATGCAGCAATTTGGAAGCAAGGTGAGCTTGTCATTTTTGTGTGGTTTTCATTTGGGTCGTTCATCAGAGTTTATGGGGTACTTGAAATTTAAGGTACCTAGTATGGCAGAGTGTACTTATAACATTTTAATTTGATACAGGATAATCCATTAGTTATCGAGTGTTTTGATTTCAATAGCAGCGGCAGTCATGCATTTATGGGGTAACCATATAATTTAATATCTCTTAAGTTCTCTCTATTTTCTTCCTGTATGTTTTCCATTTTACTAGTTTTTCTTTTTCTCTACGAGAGATTGAAAGATTGGTTTTGCAATTTGACCTGTTAGTAAACTTCAAAAATCAATTGGAGAGCTGGAAATACTCCATACAGAGAAGGCCGGTGCAAACTTTATCTTACCATCTTCCAGACGTTCTGGTACTGAGAAGGTATTTTTTTTAATGTTTGGCAGAAGGTATACCACTTGGCTGATTTTTGGGGTCTTAATTTCAAAAAAATGTTTTTCCGTTTCCTATAAGCAGGTTTCAAAGGGTCGGCTGTTTGTAGATCATTTTCGTGAGATGGAACAGCACACCTTTCTTGATTATATATCCAGTGGATTTGAGCTCAACTTTATGGTCGCTGTCGATTTTACTGGTAAACAACTTAAATACTTCATAAAGACTTGTTTTTTTGAATTGTTGCGTTTGAGTTTGTCTTTACTTCGCATTTGAATTGCCTGCTTCATACTTCATAGTTTCAATTATCTGCAGCTTCTAATGGAAATCCACACAGCCATGATTCTTTGCACTACATTGATCCTTCAGGTCGATTAAATGCATATCAACAGGTAAGGCTATCTTAAGCCCGGTTTTATCATTATTGTTGTTGGAAGGGCATCACCAAATTATCATTGATTGTGAATTTGTGACTGATTTTTTATTATAATATCCGTGTGTGCAATTGTGTCACTAAAATATACAGGCTATATTGGAGGTTGGGGAGGTCATACAATTCTATGATTCTGATAGGCGTTTTCCTGCTTGGGGCTTTGGAGGAAAAACATTTAATGGCGCAGTGTCACATTGCTTCAACTTGAGCCCAACTGCTACTGAGGTATGAGAAAACATTGAATTTCTTTATTGTCCTTCAAATTTCAGCATATATATGCATTTTGTTTCCTAAGGTGATTTTTCCTTGCCTTTGTAAAAGTTCACTGCATTTTGTTGTCTTTTTATAAGCATGTTTTATTTATTACTCTTCAGATGTTTTCATGGATGATTCTGGTTTATTTGTCTTTTAATCTTTACAGTTGGTTCTATCATGTAATTTCTTTTCAGATATCAGGAACGGTTATTTTTCACATAGTATTTCACCTCACCAGCATCTGAAACCTGTTCTATGATTTTTTTTGTGCTTTAGTGTATACACTTTGAAAATTGGTAGAAATTATAATGACCAAGGATTCTTTTATTGTTTTCAAGTTAATTAGTGCAACACTTGGACATTTAATTTATTCCACAAGTACATGGTAGAGAGCTAACTTATATTCTAAATGACGGGCATATGATTCTAAGAAATATCAACATGAATCTGTGAATTTATTTATTAACTGATGACTTTCTTTTAACAGGTTGAAGGAGTTGAAGGAATTCTTGCTGCTTACACAAGTGCCTTGCACAACATGGTTCTTGCAGGACCTACGTTATTCAGCCAAGTGATCAACACGGCTGCACAAATTGCTGGCCAGTCTCTTTCCTACAATACAAACAAATATTTTGTTCTTCTCATTATAACGGTATATAGAAAATTGCCTTCAGTTGTGTTTCTCTTCTCTTCACGCCTGGTTCTCTTATGAGTATGTTGTTAATTAGGCAATATATCTTGTTTTCTAGGATGGAGTCCTGACGGATCTTCAAGAAACTAAAGAGGCGTTGGTGAGAGCCTCTGATCTCCCCCTGTCAATTCTTATAGTTGGAGTAGGAGGTGCTGATTTTAAACAAATGGAGGTATTGTATGCGTTTGCTTCATTTCTAGGTCTTTACTTGCCTACTTATTTACATGATTATCATTATAGCTTTTAACTTTTGTACTGAAGAAATTGAGCTTCTTAGGGAAACGTCCTACCAACTGTTTGATCTAACCCATACTTTTTTTTTTGACAGATCCTTGATGCTGATAATGGATGTCGATTAGAGAGTTCTACGGGTCGTGTAGCAACAAGGGACATCGTACAGTTTGTCCCAATGCGAGAAGTGCAGAGTGAGTAATACGGAACCTCTTGTAGGATAAGTTTGTTTTTGCATCCTTTTCAATTCAACAGCACATCATGTGTTCTTCAACTTGATGTTATTGGTGGATGAATTTGTGGTTGAAGAACAGAGATTCAGAAGAACCATAAAAGTGAATCTAAGAGCTTAGAGAAGGAAAACCGTCAATCTAGGTTAAGATTAAACGATTAAGACGAAAGAAATGGATCAAAGGATGACAGGAAGGAATAGGTAGAAAGAAAATTAACAAGAATAACATGGTGTTCCTTCGTCAAAAAATTGTCACCCCTTTTGCACACTTATATGATATAGGCTTATTTACCTATACTGCATACCTAAACTTTTCACATAAATCATAAATGTTATAATTTTAAATAGCAATAGAGTACCTAAAATAACTTCAAAAATTCACAACCTAAGGTATATGGAAATTCTTACACACACTTTATCATAATCATTAATTACTATAATAAGAGAGCAAGGATTCTAATTCAAGAATTGTTTTGGCTTAGGCTAAGCCTCTAATGATGTTATGTCACATCATTGAAACTTTTGGAACTAGTTATCCTGCGGATCGCTCCGCTCCAAAAAATTCATTAAGATGGGTATGAGTGAAAATGAACGTAGTGTCGTCTTCTCTTTAGCTTGGCTAGCCTAAGCCAAAGAAAGTTTGGCTCAGATTCTTTGTTTTCTTATAATAATGCTTCTATACATCAACTTCTTTTCGTTTTCACTTTGTGCAAATTTTTCCGGCAAAATATTCTCATTTGTTATGCTGTTGAAGTTATTTACATGCAGTGATTTGCTGCTTATATCAGTTGAGCAAACTTATATTTAGAGGCATTCATTATCATGTAAAGCAAAACCCATTGAAATTGTACATGCCCTTGTTCGGTTTCGTGTAGAAATTAACACACTGGTTCTGCGAAGCTGACTGAATCAAGCTTGCATTATCTTGAGATCTGCCAATTTATATATTTATACATATCATCCTTGTTTGTTTGGCAGGTGGGCAGATATCTGTTGTTCAAGCTCTATTGGAAGAGCTACCGGGGCAATTTTTGACTTACATGCGGAGTAGAAATATCAAGCCGGCCTGCAACTCCGATGAAACCCAGATCCACGCCTGAGCTTCAGATTACGACCATGTGAATATATAGGAATTAAGCAGGCTAAATTTCTGATTAGATGTTAATCAGAATATTAACTTGTGCAGTGATTTCTTTTCTTGGGCCTCATACTATGATCATATTTTTACTTGTTTTCTTTTTATAAACTCATAAAGCAAACTGGTAAATGTGAAGTAGAAAGTTTTATACGAAGTTGAACATCTAAAATTAAGAGCATATCTATTGGATTGGTGTATGATAAGATCGAGTTCAATATCATCGAAAGAAGTAGAGAAAATTGGGTTATAAAACTCAAAGCCGCCCATTGAGGCCCATGCTATTTTGGGCTGAAAATTGGAAGCCCAAGCTAATTTAATAATTAACTTAACTTCAAACTCATGAAATTCTTCATCTGATAGACAAACACATCTTAATTCTTATGAACAAGTTAGATCACAACAAGAGTACGTACTACAAGAGCATGTGTATCAACATCATGATACAAACTTGAAACTCCATCTAAAACTCATGCTCAACACTATAATCAGTAATCAATCAAAAACACCAACAACAATAACAAATATATTAATGAAATATGAGAAGATGAGAGCATAGTGATAAAAAATTTAATTGATTTTTAATAATTAATTGAAATATGACTCGTAAAATTATTTTAATAATTTGTGCACAAATATGACACATCATGTCATGCTCTAAAATTTTGTTAGATTATTTAATTATTTTAGTGTTAATTGATTTTGCATCTCTTGGACTAACACAATTTTTGGGTTTAGCCTCTGATCATGTGTCACATCAACTTTTGTTGTCACATTATCACACACGTCGGCTACAACGTCCTAGTGTGCATTTTACATCAGACAAAACGTTGTGTTTCATTTTTTTCACATCATAGTCAATCAAAACAATGTCATTTTAGTTGTGGATGATGTAAAATTAAAAGGTGTAATGACAGGACATACATACGTGAACTCTGTATATCATGTGACGTGTCAACAAATACTGACGTAACACCTAAAAAATCACTACAACAAGTTGAATGATTTTCATTCATAACTTTTTTTATAAGAGTTCAAACAAGATAAAACACGTACCAAAAGCTAAAGGTAAAATATATGTTACTTCAAGAGTGACAAAACTATTTAACACTCTATTTACGTGCAGTGAATAAAAGAGGAAGGGCTTAGAAGAGAAGGGAAGAGAAGAGAGATGGTAAAGTGAGAAGTGGACACGTGGCAAAGATTTTTAAAAAGGTGTCACTTTTTAAGGTTGTTGTTTGCATCCGATAGACACAACAGAGTCACTACAACAAACAACAGCTGAACTGGTTGATGTGCACACTTCTCTAATGTCTTGTGGTCACCATTTCCTTTCAATTTTTTGTGCACTTATAAATATTATTCCCTACATAAAAATATCAATCCAAGAATAATACCCCCAATAAAATAAATCCAGCTATTGTCATATCAGTAGAAAATCAGTAGTTTGTGAAAGTAGCTCTTTTTATTTTTTAAAAGAATTTATACTATTAATTAGAGAATAAGAAATTTAAGCCAATCAGTTTTTGGCTTAGCCTAAGCAAAACCAATAAGGTGATGACACCTCATTTAATTTCATTTATATATACCCAAGTGAATTAGTGGGAGCGGAGCGACCCGCTCAGATCTAAGATTTTTAATGAGGTTTCATCACCTCATTGATGGCTTAGAATCTTTAACTACTATTAATTATATATATTCAAAGTACAAGTAAATATCTTAATATCAAGCTGTATTCCTGAAGACACATTTGTCTTATATGACCAAAAAATATAAGAATTACCTTGTGTGTAGATCTTCTGACTAATATGAAGTTGTGTTAGTTTAACAAAAATATTTGGATTTGAAAACTCAAGATGTAGCTATGTTGAAACCGGGCATAAATGTTTTTCTTCATAAAGCTAGCACTCCAAAGACACATTTGTTGTATATAACAAAAAATTGTTTTAGTTTAACAAAAAAAATCGAATTTCAAGAGTCATAGACGTACTTTTTTAAACTCGGAATAGATTTTTGTGTTGTCTGTATCATTTTACCCGACTAAAATTCAAATTACTTGGTGTCAAGTGTAGTGATAGACCATCTAACATATTTTGGGATATTACATACTCATTTTGTCTTTAAATAAGTGTTATTGTTTCTATTTTAGGATATTACATACTCATTCCGTCTCAAAATAAGTGTCATGTTTCTATTTTGAAAAATATTAAAAAGTTAGTTAATGTGATATATTTACCGTTGTATCACGTGATCTTGTGTTAAGGGAAACCAACTAACTTGTTATAAAAACTAGTTTACCAAAAAAGAAAAATAAAAAAGACACTCATTTGAAGACAAAATTGTATATACTTACAAGAAAATAAATTATATATATATGAAAAAGAAAAAGAAAAATGATATATGATGACATAAAGAGAAGGGAAAACAGAAGCACCTCTCATCCATTATTTCAGGGTTTCCATATTGTGTAGTGTGTTGCAGGGCAGTGAGAGTGTCCCATATATGTTATCAGTAATTGTATTTGGAAACCTAAAACACATAGACCCTTTGAAAAGTAGAGTCATCTGTTAGCCAAGAAAAGGAGAGAGAGAGAGAGAGAATATGGGGAGAGGGAGGGTTGAGCTGAAGAGAATAGAGAACAAAATCAACAGGCAAGTCACATTTGCCAAGAGAAGAAATGGTCTTCTCAAGAAAGCTTATGAGCTCTCTGTGCTCTGTGATGCTGAAGTTGCTCTCATCATCTTCTCTAACAGAGGCAAGCTCTATGAGTTCTGTAGCAGCCCTAGGTCTCTCTCTCTCCTCTCTCTCTCTCTCTCTACTTTTTATTATATATATATATATGCAAGATCTGAATTCATGACCCATATATATCTTCTTTCATTTTTCTCATATTTATTTTCTTTTTTAAAATTAATATCTTGAATATAATTATATCTACTTTAGGGTTTGGACAAGCTGATCTACATACATGTATATTAATTTTATGGGTTCTCTTTATTTTGTAAGTACTGATATGGAGATTCTTTTTTCCATTTCCTTTTTTACTTGAATGTTTTATTGAAGAAGTTCAGTAAATTAAGACTAAAGAGTCAGAATCCAGCTACTCAGAGCTCATGCTTTTAGCTAATGGATCCATACATGCTCTCTCTCTCTCTCTATATTCTGGGTTGTATATTTTTTTCCTTCATGTAAACACAGGTTCTTGATTAAAGGTACTTACTATAAGTACATGTAAATGTATATTTATATTATGTAATTCATTTACTGTTATGATTTGCTATACAGATGTGATGCTTTGTAGAGAAAGATAGAGAAATTGTTGATTTCTCTCTCTATATATTAAAGCTAGAAGGACAATGTTTAAACAAAAATTACAGTAGCTTTGTTCCCATATTGCAAACATTATATTAAAGAGGGTTACAACAATAAAATTGGTTATATGCTAAAGTATGACTCCTACTATAAGACAATCTTCCCTAATTTTCTTCCTCCATTTTAGAATAAGCCATTCATTTTCTTTTTCGTTATTAATATTCACTTACTTATGCATGAATTAACAAAATACACTTAATATAAATTAGTTTATTTTTTTAGTTTATTAAAACAAGACTACATGAAGGTATAAAAGAGAGAATCTAATACTCTTTCCGTCTCAAAATGAATGTTTTAGATTCTATTTTAGTAAACATTAAAGTGAAGTTAGTGTTGTAACCATCTTAAGGAAACTAACTACCATATTAAAAGATATTATTGGTAATTCATACGTAAATGAAAAGGTAACAATCATTATGTAACAAAAATACAAGCGGATTAATAAGACGACACTGATTTTAATACAAATGAAGTATTAAATTATTCTTAATTTTTGGAAAATGGGTAAGTGAAGCTTATTTTAGTAGAGACTACTTCAAAAAGATTTTAGTTATGCATGTAAATTTATGTAATCTTGAGTTTCCATTTGTTGTATATACATACATATTTAATCTCTCTCTGTCACACACAGCATGATGAAAACAATTGAAAAGTACCACAAGTGCAGTTATGGAGCAATTGAAGCCAGTCGATCAGGTCATGATACTCAGGTATATATAGCACCAAATTAATAGCCTCAAAATTTTCACATATTTATGTACTTTTCAGTATATAATAAGATTTAATATATGTTCCCAAGCAGAGCAACTACCAGGAATATCTGAAGCTCAAGGCAAGAGTTGAGGTTCTTCAGAGATCTCAGAGGTATATATATGTGTAATATATTATATATGTGTGTGTATATACATACTTGATTGATATGAATATATATTTTTCTGCAGAAACCTCCTTGGAGAAGATTTGGCACCACTAAATACTAAGGAACTTGAGCAGCTGGAGCAACAACTGGAGACTTCTTTGAAGCAAATTAGGTCAACAAAGGTAAAATAATATACCTTAAACTACCATTTCCTTTCTAAATTTTGTAGGATTGATAATGGTTCTTGTCACAAAATTCTAATTAATTTTATAATGAGTAACGCTATATGTACAAAATTTTGTACAAAATGATGTGGCAAATAAAGAGACATGACACATCAATTACTTTATTGATGAGTTGGTCAAACTATAATACACCACGTGTACAGTAGGTCTTATAAACTAGGCGCTCCACACTACAAAATTCATGGGAGGGTGGTGGTATCATATTATTCGTTTAAACTTAACTTTAAACCACAAAATATGAAAAATATATGTGGCATGTAGGCTGCCACGTCACTTTGTACACCAAATTTTAGGACATTTAGCATCTTCCTTTAAATATTGTTGGGTTCAATTGTGTGGTAATGAAAATTATTTTTTTATTCGTTTAAGAAAAACTAAATGTTTCAAATTGCTCATATTATATAATATTTTAATAAACTATGCAATTAATTGTCATTTACAATCAATTAGTGGTAAGAGGTTTAAATTTATATAGTTTTGCTAATACATGTTGGGCCAAGCGGCTTAACTCGTTAATATTTTGACACATAAGTTGCGCACTAGCTAGTTTATATGCCATAAGCGTTTCTCAATTTATAAGGGAAAAGTCTTGGTGTACTTATGTCAGTGCATATTTAGTGCAAATAGCCTATGTATTGAAATCTTAATAAGTACGTTGAGGAATATGATACTTGACTATAAGTTCACAAATAGCAACCTCATGGTTATGTGGCAAGGTATACATTAGAGCCGGCAGTTTGGACCCGTTTCGGCGGACACCTGAAATCAAACTCGATTTTTGCTCGATCCGGTCCGATAAACTAACGGGTTGGGTAGGATTAGGTGAATCTATACAATTCTGCACATTTAATGTCTGAAACGAAATACTAAATACTTTTGGATCGGATCCGGGTTAGATTTTACCAATTCAAACCCGACTCGAAATTTGATTTGCCAGCTCTAGTATATCTGCCACGTTCGAGCTCGAAATATTAAAGGCTATTATGGCATAACCATTTTCAGAGAGTGTGTTTATGATCATATGAAATATTGAATCATCAATTGGTTGACATGATGAGAAGCAGTGTATAGATTTAGAACCCAAATTGCCATTTCAAGGTCAAGTGTTGTAGTTAACAAATTTTATGTTATTAACTAATAATTAGACTGAATTTTCCATCCATGTGAATCATGACCCATCTCTAACTTAGAACAAATTTTATAGCAACACTATTTATTTCCTGAGTTTCCTCTTTTTCAAAGCTATATATTTTGACCTTTGTCTGTTGCATTTTCTGCAGACTCAATTCATGCTTGGTCAGCTGGCTGATCTTCATAATAAGGTAAGTTTGTGTCTAGATATATCTTAAGTGCACAAAATTTAGTCATTGATCATCTCCCAATCAATTTTTCTTTGGTTGATACTTGGCGTTTGTGTATTTAAACGTGCACGTGTTTGTAAGCATAAGTATTAAATGATTTGTTTTGCCTTCAATTACGTGCGTAAGCATTTAACGGGCATAAATTTCGCACAGGAACAAATGTTGGTCGAAGATAACAAAGCTCTGATAAAAAAGGTAAGTTCAAAGAAAGTTATTGCATAATTCTTCAAGCAAGCTTGAGAAACTCAATTTATTTGACATGACATATTTAGTACATTCTCATTTTGTCCCAAAATAAGCTTTTAGTTTTCATTATAAGAAAATAAGGAGAAGTTAGTTGATATTATATACTTTTCCTTCCATCTTGAAGACTATGTTGTAAAAAACTCAATGAATAATTAATAACTAACTCATTATAAGGATATTCATACCTTAAGTAACTTCTTAATAACAATGACACAATATTTAATAATTCATGTATAACTAATTTTTTTTAAAAAGAAAATATGACATGTTCAAAATTAGAAGAAAATCATGTACTTTTCTTGACTTTAATTTATGTTTTAAAGATTTTTTTTGTATGTACAGTTGGAAGAAAGTAATTATACAGAAATAATTTCAGTCCGACAACAAGCATGGGAAGCTGGAGGGCAGAATATTCTATCTCAATCGGAGGGATTTTTTCATCCATTGTCCACCTCGTTTCAAAATGGGTACTTATTTATTTAGCGAATGCGATGCACAAACAAATTAAATGTACAAACAAGTGCATAAATAAAGATCTGGCGGGTAAAAATCTTAGTTGCTTTTCCATCCAAAACTTATGTATGGACAAGATTATGCACTTGTTTGTGCATATAGATGCTCCCATTTATTTATATTCATTGTTCTTCACATTTTTTTTTCAAGTTAGCTCATTGATTTTTTAATTCAAATTTGGCATTGTTTCAGATACAATCCTCCTGGTGGTTCAGATGACATGAATGGTTCAGGCTCCAACCATAATTATAATGGATTCATTCCTGGGTGGATGCTTTAACTTTTATTATTATGCTGTGTGTATTTTGTTTATGCATCAATTAATATGTAATTAAACCAGTCCAGAAAATAAGTACTCATTTTTATGTTGTCAATGACTCATGACATAAATGGAAGAGCACTGTAAAACTAAACAATTAATTTTGTTAATTTGGAGCTTCAAAAATCACACTTCTTATAAAATGAGTGTTATGTTTATCATATAAATGATCAGTTATATGGGGAACTTAAGTAAGTTATATA
>JAYMTF010005633.1:0-11288 GCA_036897485.1 Pelargonium nanum | reverse complement strand
TTCTTACAAATACAATTATTAACTTATAATAATATTTTAATTAAAATAAGAGTTAAAATTAAATAATGACACTTATGGCAAAAAATTACTTTACGTAATTGTAATGAAGTTTTAAGATAGGGACAAATATTATTATAAATTACTTACTAAAAATTAAATTATGACAATTTTTTTGTTTCCTTAAATTATATTGTAAATTTTGATTAAAAACAATTATTTAGGTAATTTATTTTTGACGAATTATTTTGGTAAATTTTTAGTTATAAGAAATTCTTTTGTAGTAAATCCAATAAAAAAATTCTTCTTTATTACACATTTCGTTCTAAAATATAATTAAATAAAAAATTTATACTAAAACTATAATTAAGCAAAAGTTTGTGCCAAAACTAAAAAAATTGATGAAGCGGCGCTCTAATACGCATTATAAACCTGTTTTTTTGGTTCAACTTTTATAGTATGTATAGATTTGGATAAAATACTTTTTTTTTTTAGATAGTCTCTAAATAAATTTCAAATTATGATCTAGAAATAAGATTTTTTTATAAAAAATACACATTTTCTCTTTTGTATGCAATAATTTGAGACAAGTTTCTTACGGTAATTAAAGACCAAATTTGAAAGAAAAAAAGAGAGACGACAATGATGATAAAAAAACTAAATTAGAAAAGAAAATAATTAGAGAAATTAGTTTAAATTTTAAAATATTAAAAATTATTGATTTTGAAATTTAAAATCCAGTTGTAATTGTAGGTAGCAGCTAGCTAATACATGGATTTGGAATGCCAAATTGGATATAAACAAATAAGATTAATTACCAAACATAACCATAAAGATTGAAAGTATATTATAAGGAAAGAATGTGGGAAATCTCATGTCCTTACATCCAATATGTGACATCATAAGTTGTGTTATTTCAGTGTCCAATATTCAAGAACCAAACAGTAAAAATAAGCAAAAATTACAAGTGCAGATTGTTGAGGTGATACATTGGTTACTATAAATAAACATTATAGTAAATAAATAAAAAATGGAACCTGGAGATTATGGGTTGATTATAGGCAACTTAATCAACTCACAATCAAGGTCATGTGTTTTCCATCCCTCTAAAAGAAGAGGATGTGCACAAAATAAAACAGCTTATTAGAGCTTAGTTTGGTCACTGTGATGTTGCATCCCCATAATAGTGTGGTCTTAGAGATGTTGCGAAAAATGTTATCGACTATTCGTTGTCCTACAATAAGTTTCGAGAAGACAAAATCATTTGGGGTCTAACTCAAAAATGATGTGTATGCTTTAGGTCAGTATATATCTCATTCTTAGGTTGAATGTTACCTTAAATAATCATTGGAACACGATTTGGAAGTTGGCCGGTCCCTCAAAGTTACTCATACGGGGACGGGCTTCTACCCGGACAACTTCGAGCTCATCGTGGATTCGTGGTATTTCGTCTTCTTTTAAATTATGTGAGCGGTGTTTCTCGGTTGGAAGTTGACACTCACATC
This sequence comes from Pelargonium nanum, assembly GCA_036897485.1. Classification (NCBI taxonomy): domain Eukaryota; kingdom Viridiplantae; phylum Streptophyta; class Magnoliopsida; order Geraniales; family Geraniaceae; genus Pelargonium; species Pelargonium nanum. The sequence continues at coordinate 9,786 of JAYMTF010005633.1, read as the reverse complement.
CTCAAGAACAGCAAGATCGCTCGGAATTTTTCAAATGTCTTGGTGCCAAATCATGCACGTGCTCTATACTATATTTGGTATGCGAGAGAACAAATTGATAATAATGTTGCTAGCCAAGATGTGCATGTGGTAAACTGTTGTTGGGGACATGTATATATTTGGAGCTTCTGTTAGGCTTTTATGGGGGTGAATACGTTGTAGGATTATTTAACGACTATATATGTTACTCTACTATCGGTGCATGCTATTATCATGGAAGCCCGACACGTTCATAAAATGATAAAAAGTCATGTAAGGAGTGACTTAGAGATAATTTGGATGATTGTTAGTCAAAAAAAGGCCCACATTGGTGGCGGCTAACTTAATTGTGATGATGCATCGAAGGGCAACCCCATGACCACCTCTATTAAGAGACAACCCCCGTCGAAAGTACATAGTTGGTGAATTTCTTTCTGAATGTGGGATGTTATTCCATTGTTGTGGCCGAGTTAGTAGATTTCTCATATACAACTACTTTGTTAAAAAGAAATATAACACTCGTTCTGTAACGAATGAGTAACAATTAAATTAAAACAATTGAAATCTTTCATATTTGTTTTATAACTTAATTAAAACTAATACAAAGATGATTACAAAAATATTATATCCCATCCCATGTGAACTAATGACCTACAATATTGTTTTTAAATTGTGGTGGTGAAACTCATAGAATTAACTAGGGACAAGCACAGTAAAATGAGCATTTCGATTCTAAAAACCAACAAATCCTCAATCTCACAGTAAATTCTTGTAAGCACCATAACCAGCTTCGTACACTGAATAAAACTGTAAGAAAATTTGTAGAAACACAAAAATCGAAACCATTAATAAGCAACATTCTATGATAAATTTAGGTGGCATCAGATCCAAAGCATCAGAAGTTGCACTTGCACACAGCCCCAGTTGACAAGAAGACCCATTATAATTCAATTACATTTATTTTTGCATGATATATAAGAAATTAATTAATTAAAAGTTGAAAAACCTGGAAGGCTGCAACTGTCACATGGTGTATGAGTTTCTTGGGGTCCTTGTTATGATTTAGACACGTGTGAATGTTCATGGCTGCCAATAATGCATTTGCTTTCAGTTTCAGTCACGTTTGGCTCATCATTACCACCACACTCACAGTACTGTTGTTCATCAGGACATACATTTTGAACTTTCTAGCTTGGAAAGGGAGGATAGGCAAAAGGAGGATCTTATCTACTCAACTATGCTTAATGAGATTATTTGTACAAAGGCAACAAACACATCTACCTCCCATCTATTGACCACCCAAAAAAGAGTCTCTAAAAATGAGAACTAGAACTCGAGTTTGAGACTCCTTGCTGACGGTAGTAGTAGAGTTTATGTATTAACAGGAATAGCTACTACTCCTATTATGAAGCTCCCCGTAGAGCTGGTAAAAGGGTACCCGAAACTCGAAAAGTTTAAAGTAGTCAGGTTCTGGTCTACATTTATCAACCTGAAAAAACCGAATCAGATCGAACGTACATGTAAAAAAAATGCATTTTATGCTAAAACCTTAAATTTAAATCGACCAACCCCCAATATGGTCGGGTTAGAGTTCACCAACCCGAACCCGCCTGTCCCAACTTTTTTTTAGTATATCACCACAGTCCACTCAATACAGAGAACAAGCACACCTATATCCAAAATGATATATTCCCCTAAACAACAATAGTCTAGTGCCAAGCTAGAATATTCCCTATTTTAAAAAGTAAAAATGACACTCTAAAAACAGCCACACAAACACAAACAAAAGACCCTTTCAAGTTTCAACCAAAACAAAACCATTATATACTATTAATGTGAAAGAAAAGATTATTGACTGTTACTCAGTTACTGCTCGATTTTAAGTCGGAAAGGTGAAGAAACCAAATAGAGATAAAAATGTGTAAAACTCTTATTCCTGAAATCGGTTTCATCCCCAAAAAGATTTTCAGAAGAAGCTTCTTTCCGGGAAGAAAAAACACAGTACACTACTGTGACATGGAATTTAGAAACCTGTACACATGATGACAAACACAGCCAATTCACATGCCTTATCCGCTGTCGTTTCAGTCATGGCCTTTTCTGATCTATGCATCTCTATCCTTACGGCTTCAACCGAACCCACTGGTACCGACCCTCCAATGGCACTTCCTTCACAACGTCAAAATTGTACCTACAAAATTGTACTATTTGTTATTACTAATGTGAGCCAGAGCTGTCAAATTTTGCTTATCCTGCGCACTAAGCAGTACTCACTTCTCTGCGAATCGCTGCTGCTCGTACTTCTCGGCGGCAGAGAAGAACTCTTCGATCTCTAGTTTCTCTACATTTGATGGCTTCTTTGCGGCCGCCGATGGACGACTCCGGTGGCTCGCTGACTGTTTCTTAGGCTGAGATTCCATGTTGTTGCAGTCGCCTCCGCCACTCAGGTCGCTCACCGGAGTTGTCTCTCTAGAACTGCAATTACGAATGAGAAGAAACTGTGTGAGATAGAGAAATGGAGTTTGTAGTATATATATGGACACGAGTTTGAGAAACGTAAAGGAGAAGAGGAATCGGATCGATTCGTTTTAATTTTGTGGTAATGAATTGACATTAATTTCATGTTTGCATGGACGCAACTGTAAGATATAAAGCAAATTAAATTTGATAATTGACCTTAATTTGGAGTTGATGCACGTTGAGCTTTCAGTTTCGGTTTCGGAACTTTTGGCCTGTGGCAGTACATGAAACGCATAATTCAGAAAACACAAACAACGTAGAATGCACTCAATGCAGGAATTTTAGAAACGATTAAAGCTCTGGAAACAATTTTTTTAAAAAGAAGTCACGACTCTCTGCTTGCTCGCTGAGAAAATATCAGAGGAAGGAGGAGATAAAATATTTCACTCCTAAGTTGAAATTCGAGATTTGCTTTTCATTCATTTTTTATTTTCCTCCATTTTCTCGGGAACCAAACATAGAGTAGCATCAGATCAGGAGGAGGAAAAAACAAAACAAAACAAAACAGAGTTGAGTACAGAGTTTACGGTTCGAACTATATGAGAGAGCTTGTTCTTCCGTATTTTCTCAACAACTAAACACAGAGTAACGACTGAAACAAACTAAAATCAATTTCCGAATTCAAAGTTCACCTCTAGATCTGTGGATTTCGAGCTGTGCTCGTTCACGACTTCACACGATTCCGCATTGCTCGAGCTGCGAGACGACTCCAAGGAGTACTGATGATCAGAGCAAAAGCTGAGTCCCGAGTCGCCGGCTGCGAGTCCACCGGAATTCTCCGGAGAACTGACGGAGAAATGGCGGTTCTGGAGGTCATAATTTGTTGAAACAAAATGCAATTCTGGAGAATCGCGAGTTCTCATCCTCTTAAACAAACCTGGAGCTGGTTTCAAATGCTCCTCTTCCTCTGCAATTCGCTTGCATTTTCTCGTGCAAGCGCAAAAATCCTCCATCTCCTACTGGGTATTTTCTCTCTCTACTGCTGTGCTCGGTTTCTGGGTTTGCGCTCTTTTTGGTTTGAGAGTGGAAGTTTGTTATATGAAAGGGAAGAACTGAAGAAGACGAGGTGGTAGCCGTTGGATGAAATGGACGGATAAGATTTGTTGAGAAAAGTGGAGTTTGTTATGTGTTTGTGTGGTCCAGACTCCGTTGAAGGTGACAGAGAAGCAACGGTGTCGTCGAGAAGATCAGGCGGTATCATCATGCATGTCCAGTTTGGTGTGACCGACACGTCGAAACGCAGATTTCGAGGACCGTTTTGATTTGCCTTATTGTATAGCTAAATGTTTATAGAATTAATATGTGCATATAACTGGTTGGAACGATAACGTCATGTTCGGCCAAATAGTTTAGATATTTTAGATTTTTTTGAAATCTCGAATTTGAGCCTATATCATAAACGGACCAAAGTTTCAATACATGAAATATGAACTTATTTTGAAATTTGAAACAGACAGTAATGAATTTGATGACTCAAACTTATAATTGTATACATTGATGGCTAACTAATAGGCAATTACTTGATGGAATAAGTGTTTTTTTGCTACTAGAAATCTGACATTTATTGATTCTTTACATCAAAATGGAAAAAAATAAATATTGAGTTCCATAAAATTAATAGAGTGAATCCATTTGAACAACCCAGCCACCGCTTCTATTCAATTTTTTCATATTACTCATGCTTTGGGGTTTGGGTTCCAACAAATACCATCAATGAACCATATAACCAAATTAAATGAAAATTAATGTCATTAAAACTAAAGAAATGGGATGGTTGAAATTTCAAGTAGAAGTATTGATAGTATCTCATGGTTTGGTTGGTGCGGTTGTATGCAGAGCAAAGTGTGTAATTGCCCACATTTGCATTCCCTTTCATATACAATAGCCTATATATTTTTGGGATAGTTGTTCTTAACATATTATATATTTAGGCACGAATTACCAACAACGTTAACGTACTTCAATTTTTTTGATAAATTTGAACGAGTTATGTTTTTGTTCATTTTCTCGAGATAAAAAGGTAATAAGATCATTAATAGAGTTAGAGTCATTACATATGTGATTCTTAGGGTTTTAGTTGAGCGGATGGACGAGTTTCCTCTGAGTTGAGTTTGGTGAACCCATTACCCAGCCGTTGGACTTGGGCGGTTTTTTAATGGTTCGAATACGTTTAGGATGGTGGGTTACACGGTTTGATCTTAGTACTCCTACGTATTTGTATTAGATAACCAGGTTGGGTTAAGAAGTGGCAGTAGGTATAGGCTACCAAAAATACAGTTAATTGAAGGTACGTACTAAGATGGTCGGTCCAAGAAATGGAAAGATCCAAGTTACAAGTGAGACCATTGCATAATGTGTGTGTGTGTTTTTGTTCTATGCTACACTACCAATACATTCCCATGACGAAGACAATTGATTGATAAACCTAATAGCTATTACCATATAAGAATACTAGTCTTAATTAATAGCGACCGGTAATGCACTCGGTTTTTATATTCAAGACCTTTTTACGAAGTTTTCTTCTTTTATTTGAACTTTGCGGCTAACATTTGATCTCATGGTATCGACAAACATGATGATGCAATTTAGGTTGTCAGTGTGTAGGTTTGGTCCTACACCTACTTTTACATTATTGGGGGATCACAAACATACGTAAATTATTACAGTTAACACACACTATTGACCTGTTGTTGCACGGAATTGGGTTACTGGCTACTCGTATGTTTCGATCGGAAGTCTACTCAGGGTACGTATTTGTACAAATGACAACAAATGTGATGTTGTTTTTGGCCTACTTTGAACTATCAAATTTTATGATGGAATTAGAAAAACTCATGCGCATTTGTTTGGGTATCAATGATTGCACCTTGTTGTTCTCAATTCCTACATTTCGGTGGGATATGGTGATTGAATCTGGGAGTGTCCAACTCACGTGCATCGACAGGTTATTTCGATTGAACATGTCTCACAATCACCAAACGTCTTTCAAGTATAAGGTTTAATACGGAGAATCAATTGCAACTTTCCACATATGAGACGATCAACACCCTACAAGTGTGAGACACTCGACGCTCTTCAAGCATGAGGTCGGAGTGCTTTCAAGAAGCATATCGAGTATAAGAGTTGGAGATTACTCACAATTACCCACTGTCACCACCCTCAAATGGGAGGTCGAGCTCGATGAAGCTTTTAATGAAGTATATCTAGAGCTTGAGACTCACACTTTATTCTTATTTAGGAGTGAGTCGAGAGGACGTTACTCGTGACGGCGAACTCAAGTAAGATAATGAGAGCAAACTTGTTTTATGTTTGACTGACTATTAACCACTAATAGCTTGATTGAGACTCGCTATTCCATCTATATATATATATACACACATATAATGTGTGTATTTATATATTATAATATAATGTGTAATATATAGAGAAACAAAGTTGGCAATGCAATGTGTTGTGTACAAGAGTGTGGGTGGGCTCGGCAAGCTATTTAGAGTTTTAGCCACAATGTGCATACAGGGTGTAATGAACAGCAGAATAGCGAGTAGGTGTAGGGGACCATATGACTACTGCACTGCACAACCAGTTTGCAGCGGAAAAATCGGAACCTCCCAACCAATAACAACACTATCTACAGTGGCTGCTGCCAGTGACACCATCAATGTTCTTTTCTAGTTCCTTCTTCAATCGTGATAATCACGTGCCTCTAAATATCACTCTTTTCTTTCACATCTATACTATCAAATTTTTATTAAACCCATAATTTGGATGGGTCGGGTTCAGTAATAGCCCAATAGTTGGACCTCCTGATCTCACCATTCAAACATTCTTCATATTAATACTTTTGAATTTTAGTTTCTAAGCGGAATATTTGCAATTACAGAATGAATGCATTTGTTTTATATTCTGAGAAATTATATTAAAAAAATAGTTGATGTAGTATGTCTACTTTTATACCATTCATGCATAACTAACATTTTTAAAAAATGAACGAGGACACTCGTTTCGAGACAATTTTTTTGTAAAAGATCAGACGTTCATTTTGAGACGGGATGAAGTATTATACTTTATTCTCATCCTCATTAAGATGTTGACACATTATAAGTTGTATTGTATGCACTTACTTATGTATATGCACTTCCATATATTTGTTGGCTTCCTTAATGAATATTTTCTTGGATCAATTTTTTAAGGCATAAGATTGTTTGCATGTGCATTTCGTGCATGTGTTTTATTTTGCCAACACAAAAATAAGTGTACGAAACTAACTTGTAACTACACAACACTAATATCTCATACATTTATAGGTGAATTTGTATGCAACAAAAACACATTTAACTTACATGTAACAAATAATACTCTATGCTTACATAGATGTTAATTTGTTAATTAATGCAGTTTGTGTAGATAAGATGGAGCTAGGAGGAGAGGAAGGGAGGATGAGCAGAAGACTAACGGTTAGGTGTTTGGTACAGTTATTTATATCGCAACTGAGACATGTGTGAATATTTATAGTGAAACTCAACATCTTAATTGCTCACTCTGTCCATTTCTTGCCTCATTGATGTTCACCTCATATAATTGCTCTGTTGCATGCCTCCTACCTTATTCACTCATTTCTACACTCTCTATACACATATTTAACATCTACATATGAATATATATATATATTTATATGGATCGTGCATTCATTTGCTTTTTAGTGCCTAAGTTTTCTTCAACAATTCAAAGCCTTAAATGGGAGTTTGGAGTAAATATACATACCAACATATGACCAATTTGGTGAGATAGATACAACTAAATGAAGTTAATCATAATATTCATGAAAGACAACATGAATATGTTAGGTGAGTGTTGAACTATAGGCAATCATGATTTTCCGAATCCTAGTATTTAGTTGAATGTGACGGAATGTTAAGACTTTGGTCGTTCAAATGAGAAATTTCAAATTCAAATTCTTACGGCCCTATCTAAATAATCCATCAAAACTAGGTACAAATCATGTCACTAACCGACAAGAACCAAATTTTCAGAAACAAAAGTTTTGACTATAATATGATAGATAGATGAGAATGAGATAGAGGGAGTTGTAAAGGTACAGCATAATAAAGCAGCAACACCTAAAAATGTACCATAATTGGCACAGATTACAAGTTGTGACATATGAATAGAGGAGTACTATACATGCCATATAAGGGCATGCAAGAGTAAACTTGATAGAGAAATGATAATGCCATATGAGTTTTGGGTTTAAATTAATTGAAATGTTATGAAGCAGTAATGATGGAGCAGAATATAGGTCATTTGGTACCATAATGGACTGTATCTACTATTGTGTGTGTGTGTATATATAGATTCTGAGTTTCTGATCCATTGAACAACCCTTACCTGTTTCCTGTAAAATATATATACTTCGTATATAGATACATATGAGTAGTGGTGAAGAAAAATATACTTCGCGTGTATGTATATATATGAGTATCAGGAATCTCAGTCTTTATAAATTGGCTGAGACTCTCAGCCAAGAGACAAACAAAATAGATCCGGACGGGGCGCTCCGCGCCCAAAAATTCACTAAAGCGGGTATGAGTGTAAATCGCTGACGTGGCATCACCTAATTGACCATGATTTATTAGCTGAGTCTTTTTTCTCATATATATATATATACAAAAAGAAAATACCTTCGACTACTGCATGCATGCATGCATGTACGTGTCCCAATCCCAGATATTGGCTTGCATGCATGTATATGGAATTTAATGCCATATGAGATTGAGCAGCAAATGATGATTTATGTGTTTTTTGTCTCGGGTCTGTTTTATGATTTTTCTTGTTTTTTTTTTTAACTCAAATGTAGAAAATATAATCAACGGATCAAATAACAAAGGATCGATAAAGTCGGATAATCACAACCCACCCAACCAATCCGGCCTGACACAGACTCCGATGACTTAGCTAATGCATGGGCCACTCGGTACGCAGACTGACTCACTAAAGAAAATCCTATACTACCAATATCAGCAACAATAGAACGAATGTCACTAATGATCAAGTCGAAGGCACTGATAAACTCCCCCTCAGCTTGGATTGCCTCGATTACCAAATTTAAATCGGACTCAACAATAAAGCCAGACCAACCACGAATCACCACCATTCAAGAGCTTCACGCACCGCCCGAGCCTCCACCACTGCAACCTATTTTTACATTTTTCGCTATTAGGGGCATTTTAGTATATTTGTTATTTTTGTTTATTTTCATCTTTAACGTCTTTATTGTTGTTCTTTTGAGGCCATTTTATTGCTTTCATTATTCCAGCCCAGGATTTCAAGCCCAAGCTCATTTTGTTTCATTTCTAACGGTAAAAAATGAACCCAACACATTCAGTGCGGACTGGTCAGTATAAACATTTTATTTAAAATATATTTTAATTCTTTTTGTTACTTTAATATTCCATAATTAACAACTTTCAAGAAAAAATTTCCCATATTTACTTATCTGGTTCACAATATTTTACATTAATGACTCTAGATTAATGGCTCGGAGCTGGCCGTTCAGGATGGATGCATGAGCGAACCGCATGAGGCTCTCGGAAGAATTCTTGAATGACGAGCAAGAATACGCTTAGTATATTTCATGGAGGCAAGCGGGAGTACTCTTGGGAGAACTTTTTAGAGCCGAACAAGCATACTTTTGGGAGCACTACGTGAAGGAATGTTGGATATTATGAAATTAATATGTAGTTCAAGTTTTGTTGTGACGTTCAAAACCACGTGTCACTTTTATTTGTCAAGTCAACTTTCGGTTTTAGCATCACTAATATTTTTGTAACTCAACATATTCATTATTTTACTTGTTTAGAGCTTCACTTCAAGCTTTTAAACTAAATATTAAATTAAATGAGTTACTCTAATCCCTTTACTTGAAGACTGAAAAACAAAACAAATCCCAAATAATTAATTGATGTTGAATAATATCATAAACTAGTATTTGAGCCCAGCTTTGTTCGGGTCTTGAGGTCTTCGTATACTTTTAAATATTATAAAAAAGTTATTTTATTTTACAACTGATTAATTTATTTTTTGTCCATTCGTCTTCTTTCTGACCAAAATCTTATGAACGTCAAATAGTTATCAATATAACTTGAACCAGTAAAAAACATATCATTAATAAAAACTTGTTGAGTTTGATGAAATTATATGTATAATATTATATAATATATGTAATAAATAGTATATACAGATTTTATATAC
>JAYMTF010005632.1:0-11288 GCA_036897485.1 Pelargonium nanum | reverse complement strand
TAATAATAATAATAATAATAATAATAAAATAAAGCATGACATAAAGCACAAGATTTTCCTATGAGAAAAATTTGAAGATTGTCTTTTCTGTATGTAATTTCATGCTTGTTTGTACTTTGTACCAAATATATATATTTATATAGCTCAAAGTTGTAATTTAAATAAATAATATAAAAGAAAATACATTAAAAGAAACATTTATATATACCTGGTAATGCAGGTGTGGACTGGGCCAAAAAAACGCAAATATTTTTACCGAATAACTTTTTGCAGTTCTAAGTAGAGCACCCGAAACCTAATCCGTTTTTGGTGGGTTTGGGTATGAATCTATCAACGCAAAAAAAGTTAGGCGGGTTCGGTTTGGGTGATTTATAATGATTTTGGCTTGGGTCGGGTTGGATATGTCTGCAAAAAACATTGCATTTCATGGTCAAAAATCCGATCCGAAATTTTGCCACCTCTAGTTTTAAATCTCTTCATTTCGTGAAAAAACACTAGTACCGATAAAATGTTACAAAATACGAACGCACGAGTTTCTTGACCTGATCCGTATTAGTTTTGTGTCCAAGTTGTCAGCTCTACGTTTAATTACTAGATTATTGGAAAGAAGCTCATACATGGGTTGACTAACTTCCAACAGTAGGAGATGCCAATCATGTTGTAGTTACTCTTTTTGTATAAAAAACCATCGAACAGCTAACAAACTTGTGCTCATTTTGCAGTATAAAACAACAAGAAAGGACTCCATATGTTTCACACATAGTAGAGTAGCCATTTCATTTGAAGAAAACAACCCATCATCATCATCAGCAATGAGCCTCCCAAGCCCTTCACTGTGCCTTCTCTTCTTTCTCCTCACATCTCTACTTCACACAACCACCTCTGCTTCCATTCAGGCAAAAGCATTTAATTTTCACTCCTCACTCTCTTTCTTCAATTTCTTTATAATGGCTATAATGATGATTTTATGATCTCATTTTTATAATTTTTTTGTGTAATGTGTAGTCTTATGTTGTGTACATGGGAGCTCACTCTCATGGACCAGACTTGTCTTCCATTGAGCTCAATCAAGTCACTGACTCTCACTACCACTTTCTTGGATCATTCTTGGGAAGGTAGAGATCACCAAATCCTAAACTTTCTCATTTTTTTCACATTCATTGCATAAATTTTACAATATATAGTGTTATTGAACAGTCAAGAAGCTGCTAAAAAGGCCATGTTTTACTCCTACACAAGACACATCAATGGCTTCGCTGCGAATCTAGACGATGACGTAGCAGCAGAGATAGCTAGTGAGACCTCTGATCTCTACACTCTATCTGTTTCTCTTCTATTTCCAGTTACTATATACTATGTTTCTTGTAGAGCACCCAAAAGTGGTGTCAGTGTTCTTGAACCAGGGAAGAAAATTACACACAACAAGATCATGGGATTTCATGGGACTTGAACACAACGGCGCGACGCCTTCGGATTCAATCTGGAACAAAGCTAGATATGGAGAAGACACCATAATTGGGAATCTTGACACTGGTTTGAATTTTGATCATTTTCACTTCTTGTTTCTTATGTTGTTTTCAGAAAATAAATGTGTGAATAAGAAATGTTTGTGAATCACATTGTCATGTCAACTTCAGTCCTCAAATGGATGGATCCAAATCAAGCATATAATAATTAATAATTTTTGTTTGAATCTTGACACTCAAAACAATTTGCCCATCATTGACCCTCTCAACCTTATGTGCATTATAAAAATATCTTCTTAGAACATGATTATACTTGTAAAACTTTACTATCATTGAAATATAGTAATAGGTAGAGAGGTTGGGGGCTAAACATGGAACTTGTTAGGCACATCATCAATGAGAATTCTTCATTTTTCTTCATTAGATATGCTAGGTTAGGCTAGTTTCTTGGAAGAGTCTTCTGGCCTAATCCTACTCAATATTGGAGTTAACTTTATTTTTTTTCTTTCCTCTAAGAACTTGGAGATAGTCTTAGCTTGGGTTGAGCCAGGTGATTCAAATAATTATTGAACAACAGCTAATTATTGCCTTTGACAATTTGAAATTTAAGTATACACCACAATTGTCATTGCTCAGTTATTATATTGACATGGGAAGATAATTGTGCAACCTGTAACTACAAAAGCCTTAAAATTTGGACTCTAATGACTTGTGATTGAAATGGTAGTATAGTTTAATATATTTGTACATAAATTAACATTATTCAAGTGTCCTTTGGTTTCACTTTTTTGGGTTCAATGGCATTGTCTGTGGATAGGTGTTTGGCCAGAATCTAAAAGCTTTAGTGATGAAGGCTTAGGACCAGTTCCATCAAGATGGAGAGGAATCTGTCAAAATGACACAGATTCTAGTTTCCATTGCAACAGGTCAGTTACATCTTTTTCTATTTCATAGTGATCTTTTAATTTCTTGGATAAGAATTTTAGTGAACATTTTTCATTGGAACATTGTTTGGCATCTATATGATGGTTGGGTGGGTATCATCAACACTGCCTACTTTATGGAATCTATACCGAAATTTAGTTTTTATAAAGTCGCGAATTGAATATTCAGTCTCCATTGATGGTGGGACTAACTGGGAAGAAGAAGAATAGTATCATCCATATAGCACATTCATTTGGAAAGTTTATTGTAAAGCTGAGCTACATTTTGTTTATCAACTAAGAAACCAAGTAAAATGGTCATCTATAAACCAATTAAGTGTCTTGGTGTAAGTAATGCTTTGTAATTGATGAAGTGTTTTGGGATATGTTCTTCTGATATGGAGCACAAATCACCAAAGCATCTCATAGTTGACTCATTAGGTCAGTTTTGCTGAAATTGTTATTGTTATGTAATGACTACACTAGCTTCTATGTAAATGTTTTGAAGGTAATTAATCTCCAAGTGGGAATAAATAATGTTCTGCAACATGTAATTTGTTTGTTTTGTGGTCAATTTTGAATCTTTATTAAGTGTTTGTAGTCCAAAACTGGGACATTACAGTATTGTTTATAGTTGGATTAGAAAATGAGTCCTTCAGATCCAGCTTCCTTTTTTCCAACATGTCACTTCCTATGGCAGAAAAGCCAGCAAATAGCAAAGTTTTTAATGTGAAACCATATGCTAAAATTGTTGCATCAGTAAATTTATGTCAGATCTTAAGGTTTGTGTCAAACAATGCAACATGTGAAACCATATGCTAAAATGAAGGGTAATGTGATTGCTTAGGAAGCTAATTGGAGCAAGATACTTCAACAAGGCCTACGCTGCTGTGGCGGGACAGCTTAACTCCTCGTTTGACACTCCCCGGGACAATGATGGGCACGGTTCACACACTCTATCCACAGCTGGTGGTAGCTTTGTGGCAGGGGCTAGTGTGTTTGGCTATGGCAAAGGAACAGCGAAAGGCGGGTCGCCAAAGGCCAGGGTTGCAGCTTACAAGGTCTGCTGGCCTCCTGTGGGAGGAAATGAATGTTTTGATGCAGACATTATTGGAGCCTTTGATGCTGCCATTAGTGATGGTGTTGATGTCCTCTCAGTCTCTCTGGGAGGTGATCCCACAGCCCTTTTCAATGACAGTGTTGCCATTGGCTCCTTCCATGCTGTCAAGCATGGCATTGTGGTCATTTGCTCAGCTGGCAATTCTGGCCCTGCTGAAGGTACTGTCTCCAATGTTGCTCCTTGGCAGATCACAGTTGGAGCTAGCACCATGGACCGCGAATTCCCGAGCTATGTTGTTCTTGGCAACAAGATCATGTTCAAGGTTTGTTTTATTGTTTAGGACTTTTGAATTTTGATTCATATATATATATATATATATACATGTGACATGTTTTGTTACTTCTGTATTCAATTAGGGACAAAGTTTATCTGCTAAGGCCTTGCCTAGGAGCAAATTCTTCCCAGTTATGAGCTCTGCTGATGCTAAAACAGCTAATGCAACATCACAAGACGCGTAAGCACAGAACAATCTGTAAAAGCAATTAGTACTTATTGGTTGAAAACTTGAAATTGAATCATATTTACAGGATGTTATGCAAGGCTGGATCGCTGGACCGCGAGAAGGCGAAAGGGAAGATCCTGGTGTGCCTTAGGGGAGACAATGCGAGGGTGGACAAGGGACAGCAAGCGGCTCTGGCAGGCGCGGTAGGGATGATTCTTGCAAATGACATTCTCGCAGGGAACGAGATTATTGCTGATCCTCATGTCCTCCCAGCTTCCCATCTCAACTTCACAAATGGTGCTTATATCTACAAGTACATCAATTCAACTAAGTAAGTCACTGAAACTATATATATAGTACATTTTCTCAATTTCTTGTTATGGAAATGATTTACATGTGTAACAGATCCCCGAGGGCGTATATTACGCGCGTAACAACGCAGCTAGGCACGAAGCCAGCTCCTTTCATGGCAGCTTTCTCATCCAAGGGACCTAGCAAGATCACACCAGACATCCTTAAAGTAACTGTCAATTTTCTGATCCGTCATTTGTATCAGATACAACTTAGATATTTATATTGAAACAACGCGAACGTTCTTGTTTTCAGCCTGATGTCACAGCACCAGGAGTGAATGTCATAGCAGCCTACACAGAAGCACAAGGGCCAACAAATCAAGTCTATGACACGCGTCGGGTCCAATTCAACTCAGTATCCGGGACCTCGATGTCATGCCCTCATGTCTCTGGCCTCGCCGGGCTGCTTAAGACCCTTTATCCCAGTTGGAGTCCTGCAGCAATCAAATCAGCTATCATGACAACAGGTAATAAACTAAGTAACTACATGTTTTGGCCTAATGACATTGTGAACATTCGATCCTGACCCGTCGCGTGTTCGGGCTCTACGTGCAGCCGGGACGCTGGACAACACAATGGAGCCAATCCTGAATGCATCCTACAACAAGGCAACACCATTTAGCTATGGAGCTGGACATGTGAGACCAAACAGTGCAATGGACCCAGGTCTGGTCTATGACTTAAAACTCAATGACTACTTGAACTATTTGTGTGCCATAGGGTATGGTGAAGCACAAATCAAAGCATTCTCAGAGGGTTTCTACAAATGCCCATTGAAGCCCATGAATCTTGCAAGTTTCAACTACCCATCCATCACTGTGACCAATCTGTCTGTGTCAGTGACTGTGACCAGAACTGTTAAGAATGTTGGGTCTCCAGGTACTTACAGTGTTGGTGTGAAGAAACCCATTGGAGTTTTGGTAGATGTGAAGCCAAGAAAGTTGAAGTTTAGCAAGGTTGGTGAAGAGAAGAGGTATAGTGTGAGAGTGAAGGCTAAAAGAGGAGCAACAAAAGGGTATGTGTTTGGGGAGTTGGTGTGGACTGATGGTGTGCACTTTGTGAGGAGTCCTATTGTGGTCAAGGCAGTTTAGTAGATGTCAATTAATTAGCTTAAAATTATTGGATGAGCCATAGGCTAATATCTATTGTTCAGCAATTAAGTTGCTAAATTTAAGTTGATTGACAATAAAAGAGAAAATAATGGGTTCCACTTTTGAGAGGTCAATACAGTATCGTATTGGTGTCCTGAGTCATTGTTTGTTTGCTCTTCGGCACAACTAATAATTGTGTTGTATGGCCTAATATGAACATGACACATTTAACACGATAATCAAATTAATAAGCCGCATTGACACCATTATTGACACAAACTTGACCCAGCACATTCTGCCCGTTCGATATAACCAACCAGGGACGGATGCATTAAGAAAGTTTTGGGGGCAATTGCTCTCACTCAATTGTTTATTTCTTGAAACACTTCATATTTTCCTTCAATTTTTTTTTTGATTCGTGTATGTTATTTGATAAAAATTTAACTTTTGCCCTCACAATATTTTTGAATTTTACTCTAACTGTTTAATAAATTTTCATCCATGTTGAATTTAACTCCAACACTATTTAACATGTTTGACATGACACGACCCCAACACGTTTAATACGATATTCAAGATTACTAGAGAAATAAACATGATATTCAAGATTTAACAAAAAATAAAAATAAAATTACAGAAATTACAGTTCTTTTCGAAAGCTAGCTACCCAAAATACATGAAACATGATGATGGTGAGTTTCATGGTGCTTCTGTACTCCATTAGCCCAATCATGAATCATCATCATCATGGGCATGCATGCATGCATCCCCATGCCACTCAAAAGCAACACTAGTACTTTGGGGATCGGCTCGGCTCGGCTAGTCTCAGCTGAGCTGATCCAGCTTCAATACCAACCCTTTCGGAAATTCTACGTAAGGATATGCCATGGGTTGCTCTTCTTCTTCCTCAACTCTCCATCTGCAAGTATTAATACAATTGAATTGAATTGAATTGAATTATTAGATTTCAGTAAAGTTCATATGTAGAGTTGGCTATTCGTGCGGCGGGTTGTGTTCATGTTGTGCTGAAGATTGTGTGCGTAACGCAAATACGAGACGATTATAAATACAAAGCACGAATACAATGACTTAATAGGCCGTGTTGACACGATTCAAGACATTATGGACGATAGAACCAACACATTTCAACAACATTATTCAACATGACACGACCCAACACGCTACTAAAATTAATTTACAATTATATCCTTAATTGTGTGTACTGAGCATG
Source organism: Pelargonium nanum (assembly GCA_036897485.1). Lineage (NCBI taxonomy): Eukaryota > Viridiplantae > Streptophyta > Magnoliopsida > Geraniales > Geraniaceae > Pelargonium > Pelargonium nanum. The sequence continues at coordinate 4,662 of JAYMTF010005632.1, read as the reverse complement.
TCACAACAAGACTAACTATATATTACACGATTACAAACTGTATGACTCTAAACACACTAATTTCGTGTTGTGTTTTATTTTTCATGTTACGACACGAATTATTAACTTTAAAATCACGTGAAAATTAGAATTGAAGTTTTGGAAAGTACCTAAATGTTTGTACGAGGTGGTGGAGGAAAAATGCAACTTCAACCTTGGCAAGTTCAGATCCTGGGCAGCATCTTGACCCTCCACCAAATGGAGTAAACTTCTTGCATGTTGGATTTTGATCTTGATTCTTATTTAATTAAATAATTACACAAAAATTAATCAATTTCTTCACAAACCAAATATAAATCATGTTCTAAAATAAATAAAAAAATACCTCCCATCTCCAAGGATTGAAGTGGAGAGCATTGGGATGGAGAGATGGGTCCAAGTGAACGGCACTCAAAACGGGTAGGACCTTCCATCCAGATGGAATTAGGTAATCTGAATAAATATTTTAATTAAAAGACAAAAAGTTATTTATTTATTTTATAAAAAAACAGATCGATCATAACAAAAGAAAGTACAGTGATGACAGAATATATAGACTACAAAAAGCTCTTTTCATGTTTGCTTATATTTATGTATAAAAAGCAATAACTTAGACAGTGATGCTACATTATAAGACTCCACCAAAATCATCAACTTTTTTCTTTTATCCATCAATAAATTAATATTTGTTGCAAGTTTCTTTTTTACAGTAAATTCAAGAACAGTACCTCCAAATTTGACATCTGTGAGGGCCTTTCGGTGCACGAATTTTACGATGTTTCCATATCTTAAAGCTTCGTTGATAACCTACGTTAAAATATAAATTATTAGTCAAAATATATAAATTAAAAGTGTCATCATGGAAACCAGCCAAAAGCTATGTCAGAAAGAAAGGAAAAAAAAGGTTTCAAGTCATAACCAATATAAAAAGCAATCTCAAATCTGAACAAATGCGATTATAGTATAATTAACTACTTAAATAATTGCTCTAAAAAAACTCCTTAAATAATTCCTTTAAAAAAACAATTTAAATAATAATAATAATGTTTGTAGGATCTTACATTGTGGGTGAAAACCATCTTCTTATAATCATCCCAGTTCAAATACTCATCTTTCTTCTTCATGCTCCTTATCTTCTCATGCTCCACCTATAAAAAAAATTGTAAAAAAGAAAATGTGTAAATACATGGAAGACAAAAAGGAATTTCGGCCATTAAAAATTACAAAATGAGACTTAATTAAAGTAATGAAAGATGTCATTTCCTATTTTGACACCCCGTCTCAATAATTTGTAGGCACAAAGCGTCTACTTGATCAATTCGTTAAATATTGTATGGAATGAGACTCATTACGTTTGCACAAATGACAAAACAAATCAATTCAGACAGTCGCTCTGGTCCCATAAAAATTTGGCTTAGATTTATATATATATATGTTATGTAAAGAGGTTGATTGATTGGGTATTCAGCTTTGATATGACCACAACCTCACTAAAAAAGAAGAAAGATACGAACGTAGCTGATGCTGGAACCTGCCCTAAACAATTTTTAAACAAGTTACTATTGTTGGTACAAAATAAAGGATTGGATATTATGGGCAGCTACTACTGAGAAAATGGAAAAAGAAAATGGTGGGTACGTAGCTATCTATATAGAATTATAGATTAGATGTTACCTTTAATTGTTCCAATGCAAGAGGCGAGTGTGCAAGAAAATGCACCACCATCATCATCAACAGCGACGTCGTTTCGTAGCCACCCAATAGCGAATCCAAAACGAAACTCACTTTTTCATCTTCCGATAACGTATCCACTCCCAGTAGTATCTCCAAAAAATCACTTCTTCTACAATCCTCCTCTTCACTTCTTCTTCTTTCTTCTATAATTGCTTTCACACCTGAACATATCCTCCTCCTAGCCTGTAAAGACCATCCATCACATGCTCTCTCAACCTTTTCACTTTCTTATCACATCAATTTATACTATAAAAGAAGAGAATAAAATAGTTGACATTTACACGTTTAAGTGTCCTGAATCTTAGTCATATCTATTAGATGAGACTCTTAATCAAGAGACAATCGAAATAAATTCGGTCCTTTTTTATTAGGATCGTAGTTAAATTTTTGCGATGGAGTTCGTAGCTGATCATCAGCGACGGACTGCAACACGTAGCTAAATTCGTAGCTGATCACTGTTTTTTTTGACATTTACAGATTTACTCACCTGAACAGCTCTCGCATATGGAGTCCCAGGAATGTAGATTGGCAACGAAATGAGACCTCTCATGAACAACAAGAAGTCTTCAAGAATCATGGTGGTTTGTGGCTCTTCAGGTCTCAAGCCCAGCACTTGTTTTACTATTACATTGAATGTGAACTTCCTGGCTTCTTGGCAGAAGATGACACGTGAGTTTTTATGTTGTTTCCATGAGTCTAGAGTGACGAGGATGGTGGTTTCGATGTCTTTGAGGAAGTGAGGTTTGGATTTGGTGATGGTGACGAGAGAGACGGCGACACTGCGGAGGCGCTTGTGGGTGTCTCCGACGGCCACCAGCATTGAGAGGCGGCCGAGAATGCCATGGATGGGCTTCGGGTAGCTACACTCGAACAACTTGCCTTCGTTTTGTAGTATGAAGTAGTTGAGCTCCTCGTCGCATGAAACTATGGTCGGAGAGAAGAACAAGTGTGATTTGAACACCTTCCCGTACCTGAAATCCATCCATCAATCAATCAACTTATCGTCATAAAAAACATAACAATAGTAACGAAAAACCGAGAGTGGGCACTAGCAAGCAGTTGCCTATGCCACCCTCAACTCTTCATAACAATAGCAATGAAAAGCTAAGGGTGGGCACTAATAAGCAGTTGTCTCAACTCTTCGTAAGAATAGCAATGAAGAACTGAGGGTGGGCACCAGTAGGTAGTTATCTATGCCACCCCTCAGTATTGACTCTTTTATCAAACATTTCAGTTGAATTGTCACATGTCTCCATTTTGAGGCATAGAATATCATGTTTTGTCGCCTATTCCTATTCAACATCCTGGCACCGCTACTGGGTCACAAGTGTTTCAGACGCTTGGATCTTCGAGAGATCTCAAGCCCAAACCCCTCATCAAGTGTTGGTATTGCTTTCAAACAAAAAAATAGAGAAGTAGAAGACTTGCCTGGAACAATGGTGTTGAAGAAAGGAGCCAAGAGAAATGGAAGGGTGGGGTTTCAAGAAAGCTAGTGTTTGGCCAAGAAGAGGCCAACCAAAGGAGCCTTTTGGGAGACCACCACCACCACCATTATTGAGCTTGAAGAGCAACAAGGGCATGAAATGGTTGAAGATGATGACCAAAGCCAACACCACACCATTTCCTAAAATAACTAGAAACCAAAAACCTTCCTCTCCCACTGCCATATATGCTCTAAAAAAACTACTACTTGTGCTTAAATTGTTGAAAAAGATTAAAGGTTAATATTTGGGATTGTTACGAGAGTTTATGGAGAAGAAAGTGAAGTTAGGTTCTTCAATTGTGTTGGTTATATATAGAGAGTGGAGTGTGAGATCATTGAAGAAAGGAAAGAGGAAAGCAAGAACACTTTATTTTTCTTTTTGTTTCTGAGAAAATAACTGTGGGTAAAATTTGCTTTATCAGATAGAAATCAGAAAGCTTAGGAAATGAAAATTATAATAGTACCGACCTTTTCTTTTTCTTTCTGCATCCCTAGTAGTAGCTAGGGCTGCAAAAGAGAGACACAGGTTCAAATATTTACGTGTAATAACCACTGTATTCAAACTTGTGCATTTATAGGATGAACAGTGTGTACTAATTATGGTCAAACTTATTTTTAAAAATCATCGGCTTTTTTAAACTCATACTAAAAAATTCTTCCAACCATAGTCTGTATTTGTATTTTGTTTTTGAAAGATAGTCGATATTTGTTTAGCAGGCAATAGTTCAGTCATTTTACTTGTATTAATACATCTCAAATTAGCAAAATTATAAATTTTGACTTGACTTGATTAATTTTATTTTTATTGATGTTTTTGTATGGTCTCATTACAGACACTTTATAATCATTTCCTTCTCCATTGTATGTTAGTTTTCGAAAATATGTTTACTATAGATAAATAAATTATTTATCATGTGATTTTGTTTTAATATCTGTATTTTAGTATTTTTGGCGTTTTCATATATAGTTTATTTTCATTTTAAAAGTATGATCAAAGTTGTTTTTTTAATATAAGTGGATAGAATTTTTATTTATAACATTGTTGCGCGTCAAATGTTTATAAAAAATACAAAAGTTGATTCTATTAACTTAACTTTTACAGTTAAAAACCTTTCAAATAAAAAAAACTTTTACAGTTAAAATTTTAATCTATTATATGACAATTGTTATTCTAAACATTTGAAATTACTAATAGTGAAATTCTTGATTTTACTTTATGTTTCGTATGTAAATTTGTCATTTGACATAATGAAATCAATTTGGACAAGACTTTATAAAGATTAATGAATAAACATGGAAGACCACGTCACATAGAATGACAACTTGTCTCTGCTGACTTCGGCCTTGTTTGTTAACTCATCTTCACCTCCGTTAAGTTACGGTAAGTGTCGGTAAGTAGGTGATGAAAACTTAACGGAGCTGAAAGT
>JAYMTF010005631.1:0-11290 GCA_036897485.1 Pelargonium nanum | reverse complement strand
TTTACATCCCTAAACTCGCCTGATTTATTTACTATTATCCTATTTAATATACATAAAAGTTTATAAATTTATAATATTTTATTTTTCAAACACACACACATATATATATATTAATCATTAACAATATTACACTAATATATTTGACGAAATTATCAAATAGGATTTATAAGGAAATTAATGTGAAACATATTTATTGATTACAAATATTTTTATTTATTTAATGTACCGGTTTCGAACGGGGCGGATTATAGTTTTTTCATCTACTCGTATTATAATCGTGAAATTATTTTTTACATAACTCGCCCCATGTCCCTTTTGGTTAAGAAACACCAAACCCTATTGGTCAAATTGTCATCCCTATATAAGAATGTCTAACTCGAATTTGATTGAATAAAAGTGTGAGTTGCATATTTTCAATAATATTTAAATTTTACTTGTAAACTGTGTGTATTTATACAAAATAAAAAATTATTTAAAATTGATTAAGTCAATTTTGTGAAACTCTGCGATCAAGATTCAAGTACGAGCAAATTATGAGCACTTATAGACAACTCAAAGCTATACTTCAAAAAATCCCCATACCTTTAGGTTTTATATCTATGCCAGACAAGAGGAGGCCTGGTGGGAACGGTCTCGGTTCCAAATTCTCTATACTAAATATTATAAATATTAGTAGAGCATTATAATTCAATTTGGTAGTATTAATTTTTTGTTTTCAGGTTGGTCTATGAATTGGGTGGCCTACGAGTCAGTTAAATTTTCGCTCTCTTTGTTATGATTTTCAAGTCTTCAATTTTATTTCTCTTTTGTTATAGTCAATCTCAAAGTAATAAAATATTAGTTTTTGCGTTAAAAAACAAAATATTATAAAATTAATGAATTCTCATACATATTTTAAGATTTTATAGGTGTTTTTGGTCCAAACTAAATTGAATTCAATATTTAGAAGAAGAAAAATGACGGTGTTTTTAATAAAGGAAGAATATCCAAATTAGTCCATGAACTATCCAGTTCGTGCTATTTTAGTCCCTCAACTATTAAACGTGTCAATTTAGTACATAAGTTATGAAAATGAGCCAGTTTAGTCCAAACGTTTTAAAAAATCGAGTCATTTAAGGACATTCCGTCAAATTTGTTAACAGAACCGTTAAAAGTACAATAAAAAAATATTTTAAATTGGCACGTAGTTGAAGGACTAAAATGACACGAACTGGATAGTTCAGAGACTAATTTGGACATTTTAAATTGAGTTTTATATTCTTGTGTTTTTTAGTGTTGTTTTTTATCAAATTAAACTAAACTAAGAATTTTGAAAGAAGAAAAAAAAACTTCTAAGGTAGCCAAATTAAAATATTGTTGACTTGGGCCCAAACTAAAGTGAAAACTACATTGAACCCAAACCAGTAACTTATGAACTTGGGCCTAAACTAAACTGAAAAATACATTTGGTAAACCAAACAAAAATATTGTGGACTTGGGACCAAACTGAAATATATATTCTTATGACCGGCTCCGTCGATGAGACCAACCCTTATCTTCAAAAACATCTCGCGCTACGGTATCAAACAGAATATATCGACTAGAAACAAGTAATCAATTTAAAAAAAAAAAAGGCATAACCAAACTTCTAACAATAGAAGATCTATCTCTATAGATTCAACCTATAGAAATAATAACATTACTATTTTTGAAAGGAAACATATATATTAAAATACGATTCAAAATAAAATAACATAAAAAAATTAATTCATTTTTTGTAAGCATACTGTCACAATCTTATATATAGTGGAGGCGGAGATAATAACAAGGTGTTTGCAAGTGGGCCGTACAAAATGAGGCGGTAATGAAAATGAAACAACGGAAGAAGTCCCCTAGGGGGTGACGCAATGATTAAGACACACATCTCCACGTAGGAGGTCGTGGGTTCAAATCTCATTGCGTCGGGTGGGGTGGGGTTTGAGTTAAAAAGGGAGAGCTACCCTCTGTTGTGTAGCTCAACTATTTAATTATTTAATTTATTCAATTTATTTGTGCTATTTACTAAAATTCTAATTAATTAATTCATATATTTATGTATGAAAAGTTGTGGGTTCATATCTCATTAAGGTGAAGAATATTTATTTGAAGAAAATGAGAGTAACCTCTTATCATGTAATCTGATCTCATGTGATTGAGGAAGTAAAGAGTAACAGAAATAACATAATCTTTTTAAATATTTCATATATGTGATCTAGTATTATTAAATTTATTCAAATTATTTAACAAAATTTATTTAATTATCGCAACTATAATGTTAAACTCCCCTATAATGTGATATTTTTTCACCCTATTACTGTGTCCATATAAATCAACATTTTTGAATTGTTGGTTCCTATAACATTTGTGTGTTCTTTTCTTCATAATTTAATAACACATTTTAAATGTCTTAAGACTTTGAAGTGGAGTGTATTTTGGGGACTTGGGTTGATGTGTTCCAAGTATGAATTGGTCCACTCCAAGCTACCTATATCCTTCAATAATCCCACTATTATTTGAAAATAACTATATAAATAAATTTAACACAACAACTAGGGCCACATGAATGAATCTTCCTATAGTGTTTGTGATGGAGAGATGTGACTTTATTAGAGGGCATGACAAACAATCCAAGACCATTTCCATGGAAATAGAGCTTCATGACAAAGACATAACATGCATAAATCAAATCACATACTAATCTAAGTGAGTGAAAACAATGGAAGGAGTCAACAATGGCACATTAATGGTTTTCTACAAACATCAACTCTCTCCAACCACATTTGTGGAAGAAAAAATTGAAGTATCATAAAATAAAAAAGTCATGACAACAAGCTATTTTCTTTTAGATATGTTTCGCGATTGTTTTACTTTGATAAGTGACATGTTGTGACGTATAAACAACACGTTTCATGCATACAAAATTTTAATATTTAGAAGCAATTTTTGATATGTTTTAAATTTGTTCACGTAAAATTATACTTTTATGATTTTGTCACACTAAATTTTAATGTTATGTGTTTTAACTAGCTAGTTAAATGACGAACGTACTACAACGTATACAAATTATTAAATTTCACGGTTATTTTAATCCGGAAGTATTTTACAGTTTGTTGGTGTTCAATAAAATTTTAATTTTGTTACTGCAATAGCTAAAAATCATAAATTCATGATTATGTAAACAATTTTTTTTGCATGTGCAAATAAATGAAAGTGAAAGCATAAACAAAGAGATTAATATATTGCATTCAATTAAGTAATTGATTAAGATTCACTTTACATGCATAACGAACCAACTCATATTTCTAAGCATATTTGTGGAAATTTTGAAGAACATGCCTAACAACATTTGATTAAAAATACACCAACACACACATATATGGACTTAAGCATATTAAATTCCAAGTCTTCTCCATTGAACTAGTCAAATATAATTTATGTGGTTGCAAGTAGTTAATATTTATATTTATTTATATAGACTATAAATTATTATATTATTTTTGTGACATTATTAGCTGGTTACTTAATCAAATTATTTAGTAGTTCCATAAGATCAAATATGAATTATAATATTTTTATAAGGGTTGATTGTATTTGAATTTAAATTGTTACATCAAATCTCGTATGTAGCTGTAATATAGAGAATAATAATATTTGTTGGTACCATTGTGAATAATAATGCAATGCAGTGCATGCACCAAATTAATAATTGCTTATTGAATCTTATCATAATCTTTTTTTATATTATAGATGTGATTTAGTTTCAGAAACGCAGATTAAATATGATTTATTTACATAACTTCTGAGAAATATCTAGGGTTTGCTCAAGACTTGACCACCGTACATGGAGGAGCTTTGGAGTACAAATAGGTTCCTTATTCATTGAACCATTGAACATGAATAAACATAGAGATCAAGTTGACACTATTTGATCATGATTAATTTTGGTTTGTTTATGATTATGTGGTCAAGTAAACGTGATTAATTAAATTGCATGCAAAAATTAGCGGCAAATTTGAAGAATAGACCTCGAAACGTTACAAGTCCAAAGTCTTAATTAAAAGCTTGTTGATGAAGATTTTTCTACTTTGACAAGTTTTATTCTTTTAATGATCATGTAAATGCATATTCTTCTATACATGAGACGAGGAGTCAAAACTTCATATAAGTAATAAATTCTGTTTTATAACTCTTCATTATTCAAGTATATACATGATAGATATATACATTGATATTTTTTTTTTAATAACACGATAAAACGTTTTAAGAATATATCACTTTATGAATATATATCTATCAAATTGAATATGCTTGCTTAGGACTAAATTACATAATTTTAAAAATGATGAATAATCAAAATTATTAATATAAGCATTGTCTTTATGCATTCAAATATGTCTCCCTGATCATACTCGCCTGACAATTTTTTATATTGATAAGGTCAGTTAACTACGTCACTCTCCTCAGTAATTATAGACGTCTCAAATATTATATATAATTACGCATTAATTAATGAGACATGATACATTAATCAATTTATTGATGACTTTGTCGAATCACAATAGGCGAAATGTAAAATATTTAAATGAACCAGATGCTACACGCTAAATATCATGAAAAGGTTGTGGTATCATATACGTCCAATTATTACTAGCTTAAACTTAATTTTAAACCATAAAATCTATATTATATATATGTTACGTAAGTTGTTACATCACTGTAAAAACAAACAAAATTGTAAAAAAATTGGACAATATACATTCTCGTATCAATTACGTATCGTTACAATTAATACATCACTTTGTGACGAAGACCGCCACAATACGTAGATTGTCACATTACACAACTTGAATGATGAAATTTCCTACATTGACAAGTTCTACTATTTTAATGGTCATGGAAATTAATGTATTTCTTCTAATATATTAGGCAACAAGTTAAAACATTAAACCAATTATATATTATATTTAAAACTCTTTATGACTAAAATTCATGATACAAACGATATGATTTTTTAATTATAAGATGAAATTTTGTGTACATGACATTCTTTTATGATAAGATAAGATTCACTGTGTCACCTCTATTTCTGTTTTATTTTTGTTTTAATTAGTAAAACAGGTAGAAGTATAAATTTTAGCTAAATTTTGTCGTATTGGGTGACTTCCTTAAATAAATAAAACTCATAATTGTAGTTTATTATCCTAATACATTATTATAACATAAATACTATAATTCATAAACTCATTTTTCTTAATATCCAACCTATAGTCTATGAATGCAACAACTAATGATCAAATGAATTCAACTTGTAATCTACTAATCAATCATGATAATACCTAAAATTCCAAAACCACCTGATTCAAAACACTTTCTTCATCTATTGTATCCCAAAAACTCAAATAATTTTAAGGTAGGTCAAAAGTATATGAATCTTCATGTTACATGTTATGCTATGAAGAGCCAAAACACCTCTTTCTTGTTACACAAATGACCAAATAATACCCAATTAGGTCACCTCTTTATGAGGACAAAAAGTCATACCATACCTACTTTTCATATATCTCATGAGCCCTTTCTTTTTTCAGTTTTCTTATTTGGAAACAAAGAAACCAACATCACCCACAAAACCTAACCTCAAATGCAACTTATTATTTATAAAATTAATGAAAAAATAATCAAAACCCAACAAATTCAAGAGCAAAATAAAAGTTAATTATCCATCAAAATGCTCATATATAATATGCTTAATTTTATTTGTCCATGGAGAAATTGAGTTTCTTATGTTCTTATTAGATTAAATAATTTTTAGTCAGATTTCGATACTGAAAAAGTTGCCGTATTTACAAGTATTTCGCCTATTTTGTTATTGGTAATATATAAAATCTGTGGGTTATTAAACGAAATAAAAAAATAAACAAAACAAAACATGGGTTAATAGTTAATTATCCATTGAAATGATTCTTCATTTCTTGCTCCTATTTTCAGATTTTGAAATATACAATTCACATTTTTCTTTCTTCTCCTTTGCAACCTCTCAAAACAACCAAACATTCACATAAAAGAAAAACTAAAAAAGGTAAATTAAAAAAAAAAAACAAGAAAATGTTACAAAGCATCAATGGCTCTTTGTTTCTTGCTAATACAATAAGCCTCCAATGACAAGAGCTCCATCTCTCTCATTCTCTTCCCATTGCATCCTCCACCAATTCCCTCCACCGCTCCGCCACCGGAGCCGCCGCTTCCGGCGGCGGGAATTTTAAAAATATTAACACCAAACAACCTAACCATCTCGACCGGCCGGTTCTTGTTCTGGACCGTCACATTGTTCACATTCCTCGCCTTCCAGTCAATGTATAGCTGGTTGTCCGGTCCGGTCGACCTCTGGAAACTAACAATGTCGCCGGCTCGGAGGCTCTTCTCTTTGACGAACCGGCTCCAATCTTTTGTCAACACGTAGCTCTGGCTGCTGTTCCAGTACGAGTACCGGAACCGCCACACCTTCCCGCCGGCGTCCTCGAAATTGAGCAACACGCCCTTGCACGCGCTCTCACTCGCCACCGGAAAATGCTTCTCCGCGTGCTGCTTCGGTATCACCAGCCGGTTCAGCTTGCCGACATCGCTCGGCGTCACCACCTTCTCGAACAGCTGCCCACGCGCCCTCGCCACGCGTGCATCACACTCTCCTAAACCTCTTCTGTTATTAACGCCGTTACCGTTGAAGCTCCGTTTGCTCTGCTGGAGCTCGTCGCTGTACGTGTGTTTTCTTAACATGTCCACGATCTCCGCCTTGGAATGCGCGTCGAGGAAGGCGGCCTCGGCGACGTCGTTTTCGCCGCCGGACTTGAAGTTGGTGACGGCGTCGCGGCCGCGGAACCGGACGGCGGCGATGTCGTACGCTCGGGCGGCCTCGTCCTCCTCGTTGAACGTCCCGAGCCAGACACGCTGGTGCTTCTCGTAAATCTGAGCGCCCCAGCGGCCGTTGGGCTGCGGGACGACTCCTTTGAACCGAGACGACGGAAGCTTCCGTGACTCGGCCTCAACGCCGCCGTCGGAATCGAGCACCACGCTGCTTGCGCCGCTCCCGACGCGGCAGAGAGTGGTGCTCACCGGCGGCGGGGACGGTTTCCTATCGGGAGTGGAGGTCACGCTCTCATCTATGCAAGTGGTGCTGCTACTCCCATCCATTAGTAAATTAATTATAAAAATGAGTGAAAATAATTTGATTCAAGAAATGGAGAGTGTTGTGTGTGTTTTGGTTTGGTTTGAGAGATTGATATTTGAGAGAGGAGAGATGGATGAGTTAGTATTGGAATGAATATTTGGTTTGCTTTGTTGGAATTGTGGTGAGACTATATATAGGAGTTTTGTGCATTTATTTTTAAAAAATATAAATTTAATCTGCCAATAAAAGTTTAAAAGAAATAATAATAAATATTATGGAGGATGAGATATGAGAGTGGTAGGTCAACCCAAGTGAGGGAAGGAGGAAGATTCATATGGGGGTTTTGAAATCAAAAGAGGTGTGATATGAAGTATATAGATATAGCAGCATATATTATAGTAGTATTATGGTATATGCTATATTTGTTAGTACTATATATTATAATAATAAAAAGGAGGGAGTGTTGGGTTGTGGGTTGTGTATGGAGAAAGGGGACCCACAAGGGAGAGGCAAGTTGATGGGGTTCACATGAGTGTGGACCTTGGTTTAGTGAAGTTCATCCCCCCTGATTTTTGCTGCATCTTATGGTCACCTCCAGCATGGCCTCTGTTTCTTTGAAATGATATGTGATGAAATGGAATATGTTTTTTTCTATAAATATTTTTTTAATGCAAGATTATGGGAACAGTTTAATTGTGTTCATGAAATGTAATATGAAGAAAAATTAATAATTTGAAGAAGTTTTTAGTGGACAATTATCGGAGAGCGATATATATTATTAGTTGACTACTGCGGCTAATATTATCTGGAATCCGAGTTAAGCATTATAAGAGTTCGCAAAAGGAATTAAACTGTTTTTTTTTTTTCAAATTGCTTAGAAGTATAGAGAAACAGGAGTCGGGAAGTACCCCATACTCTCTAAAAGGGGACTCCATAAGAGCTTGGGCAAGTCTTTTAATAATTATTGTGACAAATTAGGAAACAAAACAAAAAGAGAATACAAGTGAGACAACATTAAGAAAATTAAGTCACGACCAGAAAAATAAACTAGACAATATAAATACCCAATAGTTTTTTACTACTAATTGAATATCACGTCTAAATTTATTTAAGATATGGATAAAGTTTCAAAATGAATTTGGCCGAAATAAGTCTTTTTTTTTTTTTTTTACATATAGCCTAAGAGCAAATAGAGACATTGGAGATTAGAGTAGGAGTGTTTGAGAATAGCAGAACAAACGAGCATTAAACTTAAGACTAGTAATGAAAAGGACCGACATAAAACGTTAGGGATATTGTTATGTCGTGCTGGATAATCTCGTGACTTGTGAAGATATTGAAATAAACACCGTTAATTTTTTATGCAACTCTAAGTATACAAAAAGTTACATAACTTATGTTTTATAAATTTATATAAAAAATTTGTCAATTTCTTACCTTTAATCCATCCAATGCACATATAAATTTATTTGTCACTTATGATGACATTTCTTTATTAATTAATCTCTATTTCACATGAGATACAAAATCAGACTCACATAAAAAAATGTGCTGGAATCATTGTATTGTTTTGTATCTTTTAATTGGCTGCTCTTTAGTTGTGATTTCACATTGTTTGGTATTCAATTTGTTATATATAGTATTTGTGACATCAATATAATATTAAAACAAGTAGTAGTGTCTTATCTTCTGACTACCACTTCATCAAAATCTACTATATTATTAGTTATTGTTGCTTGTATTGGACCAATTAGAAACCAAACATACACATGACAATAAAGACTAGTGATTGTGTGAAAAAGGAAGGCTTGGCTTTCAATTTTTCAACTATATTAAATAAATATTTTAATTTATTTCTTCATATATAGATATGGTTTGTTTATGGTTATGGGAAGTGGGCCCTAAAGTTTTATTAAGGAAGCAAATGGATATAATTTTATGATATGGATACAAGAAAATTTCTACCCCATATTGAGTCTCTTACATGGCATGATATGATTGGTCAAGTTTTCTCCACAACATTGGGTTTGTCTTATTGGCTAAATTCCACTTCTCAACATGAAAATCACTTAAATTTTTCTTCACTACCCACTTGGATTGGTCCTTCAACTATTTAGGGTTTGGGTTTATCCATTTTGTATTTATATTCTTTTAACCCGAAATTGTACTTTGTTCATGCATGAACTCAAGATAAATATATCATGTTCTTATCCTATTCATTGTATTTCTATTGGGACCCAATGATCTAAAATTATTTTGTGTACCAAACTATATTAGACAAATTTATTTAATTTTATCGTTTATGATCCCACATTACGTCACATCAAAATTATTGCATTTACGAACTCGTACATGTACTGCATATGAATAATTAATTCGGTTAGTATATCACTTTTAAGTTATTTTGTTCTAATTTAAATAAGTCCGTGTTTCTCTACAAAAGTTGTTGTGCGATAAATTTGATTAAATAGTTTAATAATTAAATCAAACTTACTTTTATATTTGTTTTGAGATATTTTTTTTTAAATTAAAACATTTTTTCAACTTTTTATTTCTGGGATTCACTTCCCATGTATTAAAAGTTTGTTTGTATCGTAAAAATGAATATTAAATAATTAAATATTTATTGAGTTAGATAGTTCTTTACTAGTCTGTTTGTTTCAAATTAATTGTCATTTTTTTTATTTTGTTTATATATCTAAAGGTTGTAAAACTATCAATGATAAATACTCCATTTAATTATTTAAATCATTTAATCAACTATATTTATTAAAATGAAATAACATAATTGAAATACCAAATATAAATAGTTTGAATAATACATTAAATACAAATTCAAAATAAAAATAAAGAATAGATTGACCATAATGCAAAAAAATAATTATAAATAAATTGACCACAAGGTAACATTTCGCTTGTGATATTTTAGGAACTTGAAATAAATATTAAAAAAATCAAATAGTAATAAAATCAAAATTAAAAAAAAACAGGTACCGACGTACCTGAAACATAACTCCACAAGATTAAATCTGTAAGAAATAATGATAAAATAAGTGGATAATATTGTACGGACAAGTGGACGATCCGTGAAGCATGCCACGTGGCAGTTGCAAGTTGATCCTAAAACTGAGACCTTTCAAGACGGTGGGTAATTGGCGGCTTTGGTCTTGGTTTTGTTTTACAATTATTTGTGGGTCCCACCCTATATATTCCAAAATTTCACTCGTTTTCTTATTTTTTATTTTTCCATAATTACAATAGCAAATTATTGTTATTGTACATAAACTAGTAGTAGTATTTATTTTGTACAACAAATAAATATTTTTACGGTGGGATATAAACTACCAAGTTTAGATTTCTTTAATGACTAATGCTGTATATATACAAAATTTTGTACAAAATTCTTTGTACAAAGTGATGTGTCAATTAGTTAGATATGAAACATCAAATATTTTGATAATGAGGTGGACGAATTAAAATTTGCACAAGTGTACAATATGTGTTATAAATCGGGCGCTCCGCGCCAGAAATTCATGGGAGGGTGGTGATATCATATATGTTGAGTTATTTCGTTTAAACTTAATTTCGAAACATAATATAGAAAACGGTATTTGCCACATAGGTTGCCACATCATTTTATACACCAAATTTTGTACAAAATTTGGGACAAATAGCATTTTTCTTCTTTAATAAATAATACTATCTAAAAGACTGTCTATATTTAAAAAAAAACAAATAACTAATAATAATTTATAAATTTTAATTATTTTTCTATTCATTATTTTTATAACAAATTTATATAATTTCAACTAATTTATGTTAAAAGTATTATTGACGATTCATATATAATATATTAAACTAGAAACTTGCCTCATGTGCTGTTGGTGCATAAAAGTTTAGTATATAAAAATAATTAAAGAATGAGAAAAATTGAGATTTTTTATTAATGATGTATGGATTCAAACCTTTTGTTCTACAAATCTTTTACCAAATTCAATTATCATTTCATAATGTTTAATTCTGAAACTACTTTTGCAAGTTTTATTTATAAAACTAGTTTTTTTACCCAGCGTTGCTCGGGTCTTTGTTTTAGTTTGCATTGACGTTGTT
>JAYMTF010005630.1:0-11291 GCA_036897485.1 Pelargonium nanum | reverse complement strand
GTCTCTCTTGCCGGAAACGGAGCACAAAGCCACCGCCGTCTTCATTTTCGTCTTCACTAGCGATTGAGGTCTTCGTCTTCACCGGTGACGAGCGGCGGCCAACGAGGAGGTGGAACCAGATCTGAAACCATGTAAGGGATGGGTTAGTGTTTGGATTAGAGTTAGTGTTTTGTTTAAGAGATTTGATTATTTGGTTTGATTGATTTTGTTATAATTGGATTTGATTATTTGGTTTGTATGAATTTTCCGGAGAGTTCATGAATTTTTCGGCGAGTTTATGAAGTTTCTGGCGAGTTCATGAATTTTCCGGAGAGTTCATGAAGTTTTTGGCGAGATTATGAATTTTCCGGTGAGCTCATGAATTTTCCGGCGAGTTCATGAATTTTTCGGCGAGTTCATTAATTTTCCGGCGAGCTTAGTTTGAAGAAGAAGGGTAAAGTCAAGGGCATTTTGGGGTTTTCAAACAGTGTCATTTTCCGTCAAATGTAACTGACGGAACAGGATGTGCATACTTCAGGGTAGTCCAAAGTTACGAAGATAAGTCAAGGGTAGTAAAAAGCAAAATGTGTATAGTACAGGGGTGCTATCTGTAATTTCCCCTTTTATTTTTTATAAGCAAGCGGTATCTGTTATTTAAATGACTCAAGAGTCAAATAAAAGTACAAAAGAACCAAAAGAAACTAGCTAAGCCGAGAGCTTCAAAACTAAACAAGAAGCTGAGAGCTACATATACAAGCAAGGAACTGGATCCGAGCACCAAGACGAGAAAAAAACAAAGTTACAAAAAAAAAGCGCCAAGCAGGAACTAATGGAGTAACTGAAACTTTTAATTCGAATCACGGTGTCCTCTACACTCGGAAATTTATTCCGGAAAATAAGCGCATTACGAGTCAACCAAATATGCCATAAAGAGACCGAACCCAGAGCCTCCCAAACATTCCGACCCAACTTGCAACCCCCAAAGCAAGTGGACCAACTAACCATAAAACAATTAGTGGGCAAAACAGCACACACATTCCACCAAGCCAAAATACTTGATCAGATACGATAGGTCCATGGGCATCAAATGAGGAAACTATTCCCGGAGAACGGCGATAAAGACTGAATTTTGGTTTCCAGCAAGAACACAATACTCGGCTTCACTAATCTGATGAGGAATCGAAGCCGATCCCTCTTGTATTGCGCCAAGCCCCCCAAATGTTACAAGAGAGAAGACGCATTACGGGGGTTGACGCGAGCACGAATCAGTGATGAGAGCAACCTGCTTCAATGATATACGAAGCCGTTCAATCACTTCAGTATCCGAACCTTGCGCCCGGGCGGCCAAACTCTTGCATATTTCCCATAATGTAGTAGTTGATGTTGTTGGAGAGGATGACATGGGAGTGCTCTTAATCACCGGAATGGCCAGAGTAAACAAGCCGGACCCAGGTTACACGCCGGAGAAGAAAGCACAGTGCATTATTTTTTTACCGAAATCCGATTCTTTGTGATTTGATGGTAAAATACATCAAAATTCGTAATTTGTTGCTTGCTGATTACGTTACGCTTTGGAGGCAAAAAGGTCGTCGCCAAGGACTTGAGGCATAAGGAGGAGACCCTAAAAGCTGGAAAATCTGATATAGACAAATGAAAATCATTCTTAAATTACACTTTTGATCTCCTATCAACTACTAAGTACTAGCATGAAAAAATAAATATCAAAACAGAAAATAACATTGAGATTGGTAACTGTACTGCTTGTTTTGTTGAGTGTTTCTCTATAACTGGTGGTTCTTCAAGTAGTTTCATGCTAATGGCTAAGTATAGTGTATTTTTTATTTATTTTTGTATTTTTAATTTTGATTGTGATATTATGTTGTCAAATTTTGATTACAATTAGATTATATTACTATTATATTTGGTTTAGTTTCAAAGAGGAAAGATTTGCCCTAGATTTCTTACTTTCTAAATATATATATTGTTCATGATAAATGTTTAATTAATGCTGTTAGTGAAGTTTGACTAAAATAAAATAATCCTAAACATTCGTCTTATTTGCTGGGAAGATCTGAATTTATTGGAATGAGTGATAAAGTCTACCACACACTTAAATTGTGCCCACATTTGTTGGAATTATTGAAGGAATCCAACATTATTTGTGGTTCAACCAATAATGTGCAAAAATTTCAAGATTTATATGAATATGATGGCCACTATCATTAGAACCTACTACTATATCGGAACACACAGCTTCAATAATCATTCCAAATTCCCAAAACATGAGTATTTTCTTTCTCGATTTTCCCAGCAGCCAAACACAAATAATCAACAATATTGAATAAGTAGCTACGTACTGTATATAATTATATTAAAAAAAACTGTCATCGTATACAACAGCTGTGTCCGCATATCACAATAATCTAACAATTTTTAGTTGAAAATGAAATGATTATCTAAGATTAGTAAGATACGTAATTAACCAAAACATGAAATCATCAGTAGAAAGTAGAAACGTTTTTGTAATGGGAGATTAATATTGTTTCACAAATTAAGATAATCTTCATAATAATGCGCTATCTACCTGGAAAGGCAACAACTACTCCGGAAGTGTTTTGCTATGACAATGCGTCCACCTACCTAATAATTTTCATGAGGAATACTAGCAAAATAGGGCTACAATTAGGGATAACGATTCGTGTTCATTGGTTGTGTTCGTGTTGTTTTGAAAATTAAATGTTATTTTAAATAGGTCAACTCAAACCTGACTCGATTGTTAAATGAGTTGAATAACACGACACGAACACGACTTATTTATGAGTGGATTAATACATATGACACGACTAACACATTTAAATAGTTAAGTTCAAAATTACATACAACTCAACACGTTTAAATAAATGAATTTGATATTAATCCGACAAGACATAATATATTTGACCGGTTTAATTTAGATGTCAAGCCCCCTTGGAGGTGGCGCATTGGTCAAGACACACATTTCCGTGTGGGAGATCGTGGGTTCAAATCCCATTGCGCCGGGATGTCAAAATTTTTACATTTTTATATATAAAGTGGTGGGTCAATAAAAACACATTACAAATTAATCATTTACCAGTTATAAATAAACATAATAATTACATGCATATTATTCACAAACTAAAGTAAGTTCTTAATCCATATCTATAAATAGGGCCTTGAATTTCAGAAGTCCATAACTGTTCACGTTTTGGTTCAGGGCCTCGACATAGGAGCCAGTTTTCTTGAATTGTCATAGCAAAAGAACCTCTAATATAGGATTAAATTGTTTTGTCTCTTCTCAACTCACGGTATTTTTGGGTTTAGCTTTTAATTAGAGTGTTACATGCATCTAATTAGGTTTTTAAGGTTTTTGGCTTATTTGAGAATTGGATATGGAGAATTAGTCTCTATTGACCTCAATTATGGTTTCTAGCCCCTTTTAAGCTCCTTAGTGCCAATTGGAGGGGGCGTTAAGATGCTTAACGCCAGCCACTTCGGCGTTAAGCCTTGTCCGAAGTTCCGACGAGATTTTTCTTTAAATAGGAACCAAATACAGTGAATTCACATAAAAAAATACAAACCATGTCATTTGTTGTGGTCATTAACCACGGCTGCAGCGAAAACGTAATTTGGTTGTAACAAATGACGCTCGATCTGCGTTCGGTCTAAGGCGACATTTGTTTTTTAAATAAAAAAATAAGAACCAAAATAAATGTAAATATATTTGAGTTTCTGTTTGATTTTTGGTTGTTAGTAATGTGTGTGATCTAATGCATGAAAAAATTGGGAAATTTGATTGAGTACATAAATGAAATGACACGTACATATAGAAAAATGATACAAAAATTTGCAAAAATTACAAAATTAAATTGGACTGGCTTGATAGGGCAACGATTTTTTGTATGTCCTTGTTGACGACAGATACTACATTTCCTCGGCTGAGTTGGACTTTCCCGTGCGTCCATCTCGTTATTAATTCGGGTAGCTTGGACACCTTATAACGACCCCATTGTTATAGTGAATCCCGAAACCAATTAAGCATGGAAAGGGTAGACCCAAAGCTACTCGAATTCATAACGAGATGGACACACGGGAAAATCAACCGAAAGTTATTGAGGACACGTCTCCATACCAGCTCATAATAGTTGTCACGTGTACATGCCACATCGGCGAACATGCACTAAATTAAAGGTAAAACATTGCATATTTTTTCATTTGCAGTTAGCCAAAACAGTGTCGTTTTGGCTGTTGATTTTGAAAGGAAAAATAAAATGCATTGTTTATCGATCTCATATCAACAAATGACAACTATTATGAATTGACATGATGACGTGTTCTCAATAACTTACGTGATACAAATTTAGCTAGAGTGCTTACCACTGTCGTGTCTAATAAGTGGTGTAAGGGCTCCTAAGGGCTCTACTTCACCCTGCTTAGCTCGAAAGGCATGCATGAGCTCCGCAACCGCCCAACGCCCATAGACGATATGTACGCCTAGGAGGGTAGAACTCAAGCACACTAGTGGGGACCAAAGAGGACCTTACTTTTTCAAATATATAATAGCACGACGATACGTGACGACCTTAATTGAATAGTATAAATACTCTCATTAAGGATTCCACAATTCACATAGAAACTTTTTTATTTCTATTTTCCCTCTATAATCCTCCCTAACAAGGTGTATTGGTTTGGATTTTTATGGAGTAGATTCTTACTCAAGCCCGAGTCGGTTTGCTAGGCGCTCGCCAGAGTATCGACTTAATGATATTCTATCTTTGTGCAAGCTCTAGGAACCAAAAACAAGTAGGGGTATTCATCAATAGAAGCGGACCAGGTTTTTGGACCCAATCGGTCCGGACTCTTACAGACCACAACATTCAGCTCCGTCTCCTATATAGGACTCGAGACATTAGAACAATTTTAAGACATGAACAAGACGACAACATACCCTACTATGCTATAATTTGACATTAGTCAAATAGACACATCATTATTTAATAAGAGTTGTTATAATACTCAAACTCGTCAGCAACACTCTAATAATACAATGAGAATCATGATAACTAAAAGTTCAAACTTGCAATTGAAAACTCAATATACTAATTTTATACTCCAACGTTATCACCTTAAATTTTGTATTGTACCTTAATTTCATTCCGGTGTAAAAAGAATTTAGACACAGCAACCTTAGGAACAAAAAGAAAATGATGAAACATAAGATCTACCATACACCGATCACACCCTTTGGCCAGTTCCCTCAAAGATCATATATATAACCTTGTTAATATAATCAACTAACTACATTACTAAAGATTGGCTCCTCCGATGATGTCCTTCGATCACAACAATATCTTCGCTCTCTTTTTCCGTACTACTCCCATCTCCACTGACCTTGCTTGAATCTTTACCATCGGAGCCATGTTTTAAACCAGATTTCGATGCCCTAAACGCACTCTTGAACCCGTCAATCAACCGCCGCCGGATGTTCTTCTCAACTCTCGGACTCAAAGACGAGGACGATCCTCCGCCTCCGGCGATATCTCTCCGGTCACTGAACCGACAGCTCGCCGAGCCACCGCACTCTCTCTCACCTCTTTTGATCTTACTGTCCGATGTTGTCCCTGTCCCGTAATGGAAACTCGCAGACCTGCCGGAGTCGAGGATGTTCTTAGTACTGTTTCTTTTGTTTTTGTCGGACTCCAGCTCGGTCGACTCGTGTGAGAGACAAAGCTCCTTCATGTCGCTCAGCTCTTTCTCCAAGCTCTGAATTCGGTTTGTTGTCGTCTCCATCTCCGCCTTCAGCTGCGCGACCTGGCGGAGCGCCGCGTCGCGCTGGAGGATCGCTCCGAGCGTGATGGGATCGTGGTCGACCCGGTGCCGGTGAACGACGCGGTGGTTGGAGGCGGAGAAGATGGAGTGGCGGGGGGTTGGGAGGCGCGCCAACCCATCGTTTGAGCTGCTCCACCAACATGGCTTGGACTAGGAACCGTAATGGGAGTGTTGGGTTTTGTACGGCGTGGATGAGGAGCTGCTGCGAGAGCTTGTTGCAGTCTATGGAGTTGCAGATTCTTGTCTTGATCTGCTCATCTCTTAATTCTACTTCATGTTCCTGTACTCAAATTTACTATATGATGAGCATGTAAAGAATTGGGCATGGAATGGAAGATGCTTATATGAAAGTGACAATACCAAAATGATTTAATTACTCTAGGAAGATGCCATTGTCATTGTCATATCAGTCGGTTTGTGCGACTTTACATAAACAAGCGAATCATGAGATGTGAAATATATTTTAACTGAAATGAGAAATACATGTTACAGGATACCATATTTAAAAAATTTACACTATTTTATTGTTTTGTTGGTATCTACTAATATATGTTTGTAAGTGTTTCAAACACATGTGTATGAAACAAGACACATACATGTACCAATATCTTCTTTATTTATAGCATAACTATTGAAGTAACATGTTTTATGTCATTTATGATTAGTGGCTAAACATATTAGTCCTATCTTGATTTATTCATTGCTACTAACTTTTCAAGAATTCTGAAATCAAAATATCTATATTGACATAACAAAATATGTCATCTAATAATATATAGTGAACTGATTAATTACATGTAGTTTTTTTTCATTTTCACCTTGTAAGTATTTTTACTTACATGACTGAATCATTTTTCTTTTGAATAAGTACAATTAATGAATGCTAATAATTTATGTGAAAGTGACGATTTCTAAATGAAAATATGTTTTCAAATCTAAGGAAGATTCTTTTGTGGATGTCAAATCACATACAATTGTAGTCATAGGTTCTCAATTCATTAAAATTTAATTCAAGACTTCTTACATTTACTATCCAAACCTTTCTTTCCATAGTTTCAAATTTTTTAAAGGGCCGTTTAAATATTTTCAAGTAAATTCCTAGAAAGTTAGTTTTCGAAAATGAAACCCATAGTACAATTTTCAATTTTGAGGATGTTTTGTGAAAACCGCATAAATAAATTTCAGGTCCGTACCTTAAGATAATAATCAACGATCCAATAAAGCAGGTCGTGTCTCGAAAACCGACGGCTCATGGACTGCATCACGGCGCAAAAGACCTTGGGACGCACCGTTTTGACGTCACCAAATAACCCACTCACGCCGTGTCCGTCGACACCGGCCAAACCCAAAACCTCGACGCACCGGCTCACAAGAAACGCCGTCGTTTCGGCCTCCGGAAGCAAACCAAAACACGTGCGCAACACCGTGGAGGCGTGCTCTTTATTACCACAAACAGTCCGTCGGAAATAGGACTCCGTGACGTGGCACAAGTTGAAGCCGTTGTGTTCCTCCGACATGTCCAGCAGCTCCGCCGCCGTCCTCAGGGCGGCTATATTTAACGGCGTTATGAGAATGTGGGCGCCGTAACAGAAATCGACGACGAGAGCGAATGTTTGGGCAGTTATGTTTAACGGCGGAGACAGAATTAATTCCGGCTCGGAGGTTAGGTGGTGTCTGAGGTAGATGCTCCTTGACGTCAGAGGATCCTATGAAAAACAATAAATGAGGCTTGCCTAATTCATTTATTGCAACAATCAACAGTTACACTCATAATTTATGATCTCATTAAGGTTGTGTTTAATTCTGGTGAAATGAACATTGAACTCAAATCTTGCACCTACAGCTTCAGCTAGGGTTTTAAGGTATTTACAAGAATGATTTTGTTATACAAAAAATATAGCATATAATAGGATAAAAGTAGTGAAATTCTAATTATATTTCAAAATGTTAATGATCTACCTAAATAACTTGTATTGATTATTATCAAATGAATGAATAAAAACTAGTACAATACCCAAGGGTAGTGGCACATTTGGATACACTGGTTGCGTGGGTAGGAAAAACGATTGCGTTCGATCCTCGTTCAACACACTCTTAGAGAGGGATGAGCTTTAATTGTGACTTATCTCGAATAAAGATTAGTATGTGTGATTAAACGGTTTAAAGGTGACAACTACGAGTTTGCGAACCCGCTTAGAAAACCCATGATTTATACCGGAAAAAAACTAGTATAATGTTTGAGGAATAAACAAAGAAATATAATTTATTAATTAGAGATGCAGAAGAGAAAAGAAGAAAGAAGAGACCTTGTGCAGATGAAAGCATGATCCCTGGACATGGATCAGGACATCTGGTTTTCTCCCAGTTACTTGGGACCTGCAGATTTGTTGCCAAGATTTTTTAATTATATTTTTAAAAATAATTATAATATGAGAGAACCATGCATATATATAATTATAATTATTTAGAAAAGAAATTAAAAAGAAAATACCAGGATTGGATAGTGGAATGGAGAGGAGAGGGAGGAGAGGAATGGGAGGGAGAGAGAAAGGAGGAAGAGGAGGAGTTGGAGTCTTCAAAGAGTTCTTCTTCATAGATGGTCTCTACAACACCCAGAGCTTTCCAAGCTCTCATGGCTGCCCACAAAATAATTTAGATGTTGATTCACAGACAGATCTCAAAGCCTTGATTGTGGTGGTGGTGGTAGCTGCTGGGGTTTTGGTAGGGGTGAGAAAATGTTATGGGGCAGTAAGTGTGGGAGGGAGCATTGATGGGTTGCATGTGAGGACTAATAAATGTTGTAGCCATAACTCCTCTTCTTCTCTTCCTCCAATTAAATTACTGTTGATATATAGCTCTAGTGTATATGTACACAACTCTTTTGGATTCTTATCTTCATTTTGTAGGGTTGTATTTTTTAGGAAATCTGATTTAGGTCTCCTAATCTTACATTTGGTTAATATTTTGTGCCCTCTTTACAAAAGAAAAAGGAAGGTGAGATATATGGAAGATTGGGTTTAATTATTGTAACTTCTTGGTTAATGTTTATCTCTTAAATAGATTTAGATTTTTTTTCTTATATTAGATGATCTACACAATAAGAGTAATTCTCATATTTTAACCAAAAATTTCACTACATCTAACTTAATAAGAGTTGAATCCAGGACTTTTTACTGGGAGATATGTTTGCCTTAACTATTGATTCATCTCATAAAGTACAATTTAGGTTTAAATTATAGGGGCAATCCTATTTGTAATTATTGTGACAAGGTTATTGTAATTAAAACAATATAAAAATGTATTTCTCATATCGTCACTTTATTTAATAAAAAAATTAAAAAGTGAACAATTTTTTGAAACATGGACTAATAATTTGTTAGACATATATAGTGATTGCACTAGTCTTAAACTGAGGAGTATTCTTCCGGTTTTACAAACGACAACAACAATAGGAGATTAAAAAAATCAAAGGAAAATTAGCCATGTTTGATATTGTAATACCCATTAAACATGGTTCAATTTTATAAAATCGCTATGACATGCACTCATTACTAGTTTTTGACCCGTGTGTTGCACGGAATAGAAGATTCATGATTGTTCACTCTACCGTTGTGAACAAATAGTTATTTTGCTAAGACTCATTTCTTTTATAAACTATTACCGATAAAATTAAAAGAGAAAACCAAAAATATTGAAAAGGGAATGTCTAAAACCACTTATACAAATAATCTTTCTTTTTTTCAATGTTAATATGTATTGTATGTAGAACTAATTGTAGAAGATATTAATTGATCTCAAAGATTAGTGAAACAAATATTATAAGTAATTGTGGTGAGTGTGTGCATATATATTATCACAAATAATCACTATAACAGATGACTCTTACATGAGCAATGCTCAACTCTTTCACATTCATCAGATAAGAACTAATTTTGGAGTAGATCTTGCGTGAAAAACTAATTTTAAATAATAAGTATGCATGCATGGTACTAACAGAGATTAAATTTAGAAGAAAAAAACGAAACTTATTCTCTATCCACCAAGTTTTTCAATAGCTTGAACAAAAGCTAGATAGAGATCTGAGTCTAACCACGCCTAGGCATCTTTGATCTAATTACATATTACCTAACTGATGAACTTAATTATTTTGTTATTATCATAAGAAAAATAATGTGTTCCATCCTCATCTTCGTTCGTCATCAATCACTACTATTTCGTTGTTTAAGTCGAATAATATTGTTGAACACTTTTGTGATGAACTTATGTTAGAGCTAACTTTTGCTTCAATTATATTTCGTAAAATGCAACACTTGTATTCATCATATATCTCTATTATCTCTCATCCGCTGATTTTGATGTCTCTCTACTTGAATAATCCTTATGAAAAATGGTATAAAGTGATTTTTTTATAAGTCTCACATAAAAAAACATAAAAAAATATAAAGTGAAGTCCAAATATATGAAGGTTAGAATATTGTGTAAAAGTCCCACGTTGAAAAAGTGAAGAGTTGATAGAGTAGGTAACTTCTATATAAACCATATCACATTTTGCTATAACTAAAGTATAATAGTGATTGTCATAGTGATAGCTATTAGATTTTGTTATTGAGTGATTTTACGTAACAGACGAAAAATGAAAGACATTTGAGCTTGAAGCAATGAGAATGCTTCAAATTGTTAAAGTTGATGAGATGGCAACACCATATGTATACTGACCAACTTTAACATACATACTATGGATTTCATAACAAAATGTTAAAGAAATTAGATTAATTAATAGAAATGAAATTAAAATATTGATCTTTCAGTGTTTAATCGACAAAGTAAATAAGCGGAAATTAATTTGAAAGAGAAAAAAAATGCGATGACGATAATATTGGGCAAAATAGGTAAGTTAGTATTAGTTTTGGCAACTCCTAATGAAATGAAAAAAAATATATAATTAGGATTACAAAGGGGTATTGGTTACGTTGAACTCCCAAAGAGAGAAATAAATAAAGATAGTTGTAACATGCAAGCTTTGGGAAAAAAGACAAAAAAAAAAAAAAAAAGAAAGAAAAAAGAGAGTGCAGATGATTATGTGTGAGTGAGACTTTTGACAAATTTTTTATCAACCTAAGAAATGTCAACTTCGCAGTATCTTAATTGCAAAACTTCCTACATTTTCATTTATTCCTTAGTAAGATCATTCGAACTGATAATAATGTTTTGGTTGCCCAATCTTCATCAAATTCATAAAATAATTCAATAGGATGGGACATTGTTTGGTGGGATTACAAGTCATAACTAATTCCAGCTACATCTATTTGCCTTTAATTAAAATCTTGGAGATACTCGGCGGCTAGGGCTATCGTATCGGAGCGGTCGTGTCTCTCAGATGAGAGTAGTGCCATCAGAGCATCTAGAGAGACGGTGTTTGCTTTCATTAGTGGCGGCGAGGGGGGGCACAGAGGGGGTAGGGGGGG
>JAYMTF010005629.1:0-11291 GCA_036897485.1 Pelargonium nanum | reverse complement strand
CGTCAGTATTGTTGGTGGAGGTAATTTTGAGAAGAAGTGTTTAGAGAAAAATGAAGAGATAAGAGAGCAAATTTAATTTGAGAAGATGGAGTGATTTGAGTTATTGGTTGTTGGTGGGGGTAATTTGAGAAGAAGAGAATATTAGAGAAAATAGAAAGAAAAAAAAAAAAGATCAAATTTGAGAAGATGAAGTGATTTTGGGTTTTGATATGATATGAGAAAAGGGCGGTTTGGTCATTGTTCAATGACGTTAACAGTGTTATTGACGGATTGGACGAAGGAAAGATCAAGACCTTTAGTTGCAAAAAAAAAAAAAGAATAGAAATGCCAAGGGATAGAAGTGTCAAGAATAGGGAATCATTCTGTAATTACCCTTGATTTTATTGTTGTAGTGGCCCGGCACAATTTGGTTTTATATGATTATACAATAAGTGCCAAGTCATGTTACACCTGATTCTTGAACGACCACAGGTTGCTTGATAAAATGCTGAAATAACATACAGGACACTGCGAAGAAATCAAGAAGAGCCCTCAACACTCCGGCCACCATGTCAGTCCCTAATTCGTCACCGCCGCCGCCTATAATTCCAGAGTACATGCGAGAAGATAACCTAACCAGCGAGTGCAGGGACTTGCTGTCAACTCTACCAACATCACCAAATGGAAGCTTCATAGGTACAAATCTTTATCAATATGAGGGATTTTGGGTTGTATCTAGGGTTGTTCAAGGAGTTGTTAATTGTCAGAAAAGCTTTGAAGCTCAAGATACAGACACCATTTTGGTTACCAATCCAAAGTCAGGCACAACCTGGTTAAAGGCCATGGTTTTTTCGTTGGTGAACAGGGCCAAGTATGCTAATCAAGATCAACATCCGTTACTCACAACCAATCCTCATGATCTCGTGCCGTTCTTGGAGACCCGACTTTATGCCGGAAAAGGCCTTCCTCCGGATCTCTCCACCTTCACCTCTCCGAGGCTATTTGCAACACATATGCCGGTGGGGTCACTGCCAAGATCCGTGAAAGACTCGTCTTGCAAGATTGTGTACCTATGCAGAAACCCTAAAGATATGTTCGTTTCCATGTGGCACTTCTCTAACAAGTTCAAGCCCAAGGAACTTGGCACCAACAAGCTTGAGGACTTCTTTGATAGGTTTTGCAGTGGTAAGATCGCCTATGGTCCGTTTTGGGATCATATCATGGGGTACTGGAACGAGAGCTTGAAAAGTCCTCAGAAGGTGTTGTTCTTGAAATACGAAGATATTCAT
Source organism: Pelargonium nanum (assembly GCA_036897485.1). NCBI lineage: Eukaryota > Viridiplantae > Streptophyta > Magnoliopsida > Geraniales > Geraniaceae > Pelargonium > Pelargonium nanum. The sequence goes on along the minus strand of JAYMTF010005629.1, from coordinate 10,023 downwards.
GAAAATCCTGAAGATCAGTTGAGGAGGCTAGCCGAGTTTCTGGAGTGCCCATTTTCCCCTGAAGAAGAGGCCAACAGGTCAGTCGAAGAAATCACGAAATTGTGCAGTTTTGATCATTTGAGCAACTTGAAAGTGAACAAAACTGAGAAGTTATCAACCGGTCAGGAAAATTATATGTATTTTCGAAACGGAAGGGTGGGAGATTGGGATAAAGTTTTGACTCCTGAAATGGCAAAGAAACTTGATGATATCACGGAGCAGAAGATGTATAGTATTGGGTTCGAATTTTAAATTTGAAATGTTCTGTGCCATGTACTTATTTAATTATGTTTATGCATGCAATATTTAATCATGTCTAGTGGATATTTCCAGTGGAATTTGCAAAATCTATAACCATTGCAGCACTTTTGCTATTCGATTAGCTTCAATTTAGGAAATATTTACGGTGGATGCAATAGTGTAAATAGCTAGGAGCTGTTCACATCTGAACATTATGGAGATTTTCTTTTCTGAACTTTAGCTGAAAAACACAACATATATAAAGATATTTTTCCATGTCTAGGCTGTTAAAACTTTTCAGTTATTGAACTAACAATTGAAAAGGTTGAATGTTAAAAGATATTTGAAATAAAAGTGTATAGACAAATATTGAAAAAGTTATCTCAACGTGGTAAAACAGTTTAAAGGTTCAACCGCGAGTGTGCGTACCCGCTCAGAAATCCTATGGTATAAACCGGAAAAAAAAAATTATCTCAACAAACATTTAAATAGTTTCATAAATAATCTTATCTTTTGATCTGGGTCAAACTTACCACGAAAGGTCAATTTTCTTGTCCATGTGTTAGGGTAAAATATGTTCAGGTTGATTTGAGTTGGGATATTCGGGTTCTTAGTTAAGCTGGAGTCGAGGTCAAAGGACTGAAATTCGGTGGAAAACAACATAATTTCATTCTCTTACGGGTACAGAATATATGCAATTTACAACCCATAATTAAGAGTAACAAGAGAGGAAACTAAATAGTTGTATTACATATCATTACACTAATTATAAAAGTAGTCTATAAGGTAATGATGTAGTCAAACAATATTGCAAGAAAAGGAAATGATCAGTGCATTAAAATCTGCAAGAAAGGAATTTGAGGAGCAAGAGATGCTGCATTGGTTTGTTCTTCAGATTCATCGGCTGGAAATGATCTCTTAGCTCTGTCAATGAAAGTTCAGATTAGTCTGGGCCGTCTGGCTAATTATCCTCAACTGGCAACAGATTAAAATGCAATCAGTGAAATCTGGAAACAAAACAAAACAATACCAGAGACAACTTTAAGGTCACAACTTTGACATACAACAGTCTAAACTTTTTTTTTTTTTTTTTGATACCAACCATAATCACATTAAATTAAACAACCAAACATTACAATACGAAGATTAAATAAAACGGAAAAACTAAGAGACTACCACTAAACACACTAATACTAAGCAATGAGCACATGAAGCAAAAGACGAAAATCATGTCATAACAGAGAAGACAAGATGATAACAAGAGAAAATAAAATAAAATCTTGCTCGTGCAGATTCTTACTACGCCAAAAGAACTTCAAGATACTCTAATTATGTCTAAAGTTCAAAAAGCTGACGATAATTGACAAAGTAATACAATTCCATCAATATAATTAGACAACAATTTTACCTGCACCTCAGCGACTTGTCATAAAGGTCACGACTCACGAACATGCTGTATAGTTTCATCCTCTTGATTTGGGTGGATTCTGGCAACAGTTTTAAAAATCAGACAGTAACTTAACCATGAGTAAGCAAAAGCCCAAGAATAAGCATTGCCTAATTGATTATTCACCATTCGAAAGATTAAACATAATGCAACTGTTAATACTGAAGTCCAAAAGGTCACAAACAGAGAAGATATTCATGTGCAAACTTATATAAGTACATTCTTGAATCTTCAGACATATCTACTACAGAATTCCCCAAGCTTCATAACACCGTTTACTTTGTTCTTTCCCCAAAATACGAACCAAAAACAAGAAAGCCGACATAACAAATGTTTAATAGATCAAAATGAGGCGGCAATGAAAGGAAATTTGTTACATTAGGTAAGGCAAGTGATGTTTCAAGAACTGAATATGTAATATAAGAAGCAACTTGAAACTTAAACAGATTTATTATGAGATAACATGTAACAGAATATGTAAAAATGAAGTAGAGTGTGTTGTGAGCCATATATTGTCACAGATGAGAATATACCTGCTCAATGAGGCATTATCATACACATTTAGGTTCTCAAAGAAGACGAGTGCATAAAACCTAATGATTGAAGACATAGAGACCAAACCAACCTGCACCCAACTAAAAATAGATAAATAAATAAAATAAGATGTAAAATGGCGAAAAAACGGAGCCATTGCACAAAATTGAGCAGCAACTATATAGAAATTGGTACTAGAGTCTAGAGCACAAGAAATCAAATAAATGAAACACGAGACGCACCTCTAGGAATTGTCCATCCTTGCAGAATTTGATGATCCACTAGTTATATAAGCACAACATCAATCTAAACAAATATACATTTCAATTATCCAAATCTATAGTACTAAACTCATATGCCTCATTTTTTCCTTCGAGCGCCTTCTTCTTCTCTTCCAATGCTTGCATTTGTGCATTCATTTCAGCAATCCTTAAATCTATCTCAGAAATTTCCTTCTTACCCTCGATAAATGCTAAGTGTTCTCTGGCCTTCTCAACATATGGACTAAACAATTCCATAGAAAAATTCATGCTGGATAGATTCCGAAAAGCATCCAACATAAATTGGACATTATCTGAACTCATGCTATTTAATGGTTGACTGTGGCCAATTTGATGAAACTCACTCAACAATGTAATGAACCCTTGTGTGGCTTGGAAAATCTGAAAAATGTTTTGCTGAGAGTTTAACACTGCTCTGCTAGTTCCAACTTCTGTGATTAGAGGACTACAAGAAGGATGTGGATGGCCAAGAGTCTCCTGAAAATTTTCAGGTTGTTTCTCTCTAGGAAGAGAGGATTCTCCGTGTTGATCAAACGTCATGATTGTAAAGGAGCTATTGGTATGAAAATCAACCTCTTTTTCTTTCCCTTTCTCAATCATATCAGCCATCTTTCCTACTTCAATGGCCTTACCACAAAAATCAACCTCTGTTCCTCTCTCAGTGACTGCCTCACAAACTTCAGTTCCCTTACTCGGTTTGCTCTGCATCTCAAAAATCTCAACCCCTTCACTTTGCTCCATGGCATTCTCAAAAATGCCAATTTCTTTTTCTGGCTTATTGTCATTCCCGCAAATCTCAGCTTCGTTTCCTGGTTTGGTGGCTTTCATATAAATCTCTACCTTCTTTCCCAGCTCATCAACATCATTCTCACAAACCTCAACTTCTTTTCCTTTACCTTTCTCACAAGTATCATCCACTTTTCCTGATTTGGAAGCCTTGCCACAATTGTCAACCCCTTCACTTGGCTCAATGTTATTATCACAAACATCAATTTCTGTTTCCGACTTAATAACATTCTCACCAATCTCAGCTTCATTTACTGGCTCAGACAGTTCCTCAATCTCCTTTCCAGCGGACTGATCAGTTGGCTTCTCACTGATTCGAGCCTCTGGTTCAAAATGGCTGTTTGATGAGGTACTTTGAACTGAGATGGTTAGTCTTTGAGCCTCCTGAAATTGAGATAAGATTAGTGCATGGAGCTATAACAAAATATCTTGTGATAATTTTGATAATAAATTAATAATCACTCAATAGTCTCTTTAAGAAAAAAAAATGTTTGAAAATTATAATTTATAGTGAACGGTAGAGTATCAAGATGATCAGAGACATACCATTTCTGAAAAGAGCTGGTGTATAGTAGTATTAAGGTCACCCTTCCAACGCTCTTCATTCTTAGACGATGTCAAGTATACCCTCTCTAGCGTTGGAGTGCTTGTGATTCCTCCACAGAAGGTCCTCAAATTGGGGCATTCACTCAAAGTTACTTGAGTCAATGAAGGAAAATTAAAGGTGTAATCACCGGTGCAGAACTTTAAGAGCCTTGGTAAATCTTCAAGCTTCAAAGACTTCAAATTACTAAAAATAATCTCATCTTCTGATTCATTTTCCTCGCCTACCATAATTTCTTCTATCATGACGCATCTCGTTATTGTCAGCTCTGTGAGTTGCACCAAACTTCTAGCTGTTGAGGGTTGTATTAAATTTATCAATCCAACATTTGAAAGATACTGAGAGTGGTACTAAATTTGTCAGACGAGGGCATTTCCACACTTCTAGAGATTCTAGTTTCTCAAGAATTGGGATCAATGGCGAGTCTTCTTTCCATATATACTTCAGTTCAGGCAACTTACAGACTTTTAGATGTGTTAGCCTAGAAAGTAGTACGGTATGATCAGTAGAGTTAACCTCCTCATTGTCTAGTATTGACCCTTCTCCTTCATATGGGAATATCTCCGGGAAGGAGCAATTGTGTACTGAAAGTTTTTTCAGATTGCGAAATCTGTGAAAGAACTTGGATGGAAAAACATCTGATTCGTCAAGAAAGTCGGTGATCATTGACCTTTCGAGATTATGAAAGAGTTCCATGGATAACTGGTCAGTTCTCCTCATTATCATCATCATGTCCTTTCTTGTTATTGTAAAAAATTCCAGGTTGGGGATGTTCTGCAAAACAGGTTAAATATCATCAAATAAACTCCAACTTAAAATTCCAATAGAAACATAGAATGTTTTTTTGTACTTTATTTATGTTAGAATATTTGATTTGTTAGTTTAGATATACTTGATTTGCTATAGTTTAGGGATTGATAGAGATCCCTATGATCTTTGATTGATTCTCTTGTACTATAAATTGGGCTTTCAGCCATTGTTAATAGAGGAATTATTCTCTCTCAATTTCACAATTTATATAGTGCCTCATCAATTACTAATTTGACGGTATTTACAGATGATATTAAATTTCTACATCTTACTTTAACTATCATTTATATTAGAAATGGTCGTTTAAATTAATTATCCAATTATCATTGTATGAAAATAATATTTTGATCATTTCTTAATCTATACGTATTATAGAAGCTGAAAAAAATGGAGTTTATAATGCATATAAGAGCGTCTCATTATCAACATTTTAATTTTGGCACCAGGTAATAAGTTATTACCACGAGTTAAATAATCTTGTAAACCCTAATTGAGAGATATAAACATAAGTTTCACAATTGAAGGTGTATGAAGAGAACACACGAACATGTGTTAGTCTAAGGATGATTATAGAATAGTGAGTTGAGAGCTAGAATAGAGGTTTTATAGGTGACGTATTGTAAGGTGTATGAAGAGATCACACTAAAATGTGTATTAGTCTAAACAAGATTGGAAATACTGAGCACGGATGGAGGCAAAAAATAGTTCTCATTGGAATCAAGGGAAAGAAAGTGGAACAATTTGTATTTCACTTTTTATTTATTTATATATATGCACCAATTTTAGTCATATATTGATTCTTAATATTTTTAAATCATTGTATCTTTTTTATTGTCAAAACAAATAAATCAAATCAAATCAAATCATTGTTAAATATCGTATATATTATGTGCATTGTACTATGATACAAAAACACAATCGTTCAACTCTAATTACATAAAATGTACGAGCAATATCAGTGTACATAATTGACGGAACATATATAATATTATCTTTCATATTCCGTGCAACGCACCAAGCACAAACTAGTATGAATTATATTAATCGATAATAGTGCTATTAAAAATACAACCCAAGCATAGAGATTGAAGAGGAATAAATATATAACACTAACTTTTCCTTAATCTTTCTTAAAATATAAAGCAAGACATTTATTTTAAAACATATGAGTATTTAATATTTGTTAAAATTCAACTAGTAAGGTGAGCTTGAGATATAAAATCCACGGTAACGAGGCTATTTATATATATTAATGATAACAATGAATTTTAGTACTAAATACAATTTTGTTTCTCTTCCCTGGCCATCATTTCTATTTTTTTCAATTGTAACTCATGTTTGTACAAAGTTTGTACATAATGATGAATGAGAAAGTAAATTATTACTGATGAACGGTTCAAATATTTTAATTAAAATAGAGTACACCATTAAGCAAAAGTCACGGCTTGAGCCTTGAATTAAACCTTGAGCGTGAGAATGAGCTTCTCTACTATTGTGAAACAGGGGTCTGCCAAAAAGCATTTGAGAGAATTGAGAGAGAAGAAATGTGTATATGACACAAATGAATCTTAAAGTGCAGAAAATGATCTATACCTCATTATTTGAGGGGGTATTTATACTCACAAAATTAAGTTGTAGGGAGCGATGTGTCGTCTTGTAATTGGTATTTAATATTAGCAAGTGGGTTTCATAATGACATGCTTGGGTCATGATGATATCATGAGCTCAAATGATGACTTTATGCAACACATGATGATTTTATGGTCATGCAAGGGTGATGTCATTACTACGTGACGCCATAGTCCACTAATGATGTGGCGATGACGTCAACGTGACGAGGTGATGAGGAAGTCACCGTTGAAGAGCCCTTGAAATGATGATTTTGGGAGGCACTGGAAGGCCAAGCTTGGGAGGTTGCCCCCAAGGCGAACCATGCCTAGAACTTTCGCGCGTACTTACCACTAGGGCGTAGTACCAGGGTATGTGAGATTACCAATCGGGCGTTCCTTGCCCAGAAAAGGTTCGGAGATCCAAATACCCTGATATCTTGGTGACTCAAGTGGTTCAGAGTCTAAAACTTAGCTTGGAGCAAAGCGTAGTGTGGACATGGAGGCCCTGTAAGGGAGCTCAAGGGGAAAGATGACCTCGTGAAGAGGTTTATAAGATTTGGAAGTCCCATGTGTGTGAGTTTACCAATCGGGCGTTCCTTGCTCTGAAAAGGTTCGGAGATCCAAATACCTCGATATCTTGGTGACTCAAGTGGTTCGGAGTCTAAAACTTGGTTTGGAACAAAGTGTAGTGTGGACATGGAGGCCATGTAAGGGAGCTCAAGAGGAAAGACCTCATGTACAGGTTCATAAGATTTGGAAGTCTCATGTGTGGCTTCATGAAGTTTGGATGTGTGAGCTCATGAGGGGGCTAAGTGTGAATAAAGAGGTTCATGAAGCGAAAGGGGTCCAAGAGGGGTGTGACCCATTTGTAGGTGGTCATGGCCTAAAAGGTCACATGTAGTGGGAGTCATCACATGTCATTTTTGGAGGGGTTTCTAACTAAGCGTACGTGTTATATGGTTGGACACCCAAGGGGTTGGATTTTGGTCCCCAGAAAGTCCCAAAAATGAGTTTGAATGGGTTGAATTATTTTAAGGGCTTTTACAGGACCAATCAGACATTAGATAAAGGTAAAACGGTCATTTCAACTAAAACAGATTTTATTAGGGGTAAAATGGTATAAATAATTAATCCAGGGAAAATAGTAGATAACTCCTATGGGGTTACCACTTAAAGCAAATAACCCACCTAAACTATCATTTTTTGCAAATAACCACCTAAACTTGCCAAAAGAAGTTTTAGCAGTTACATTTGATGAAATTTGTAACAGAATCTATCATGTGTCATGCACATGCTGTGTAATTTTATTTAATAACAAAACTACCCTTCGTCTCGAATTGAAGATTCCGGCGACCATATGAATTTTCCGGTCGCCGGAATCTGAATTTTGTCGCCGAATTTTATGAAGTTGAACCATATTAAAACCAAAATAAAACCAAATCAAACCAAATCATATCAAAACCAAAATAAAACCAAATCAGATCTGAACAATATCAAAACCAAATTAAACCAAAATAAAACCAAATAAGATATCATTGGAGGTAAGCCGAGAGACGACGCCGGCGGGGGTTGACGAAGCCGGAGCAAATCTCGTTTGCGGATGTCCGTCCGTTCTTGGAGGTCGAAGTTCGTGGAGGTTCGTCGTTCTCGTTTGCGGCGATATCGAAGGAGCTGGAGCGGCCGAGCGACACCAGCCATGACTGATACGAGCCAAAATGAAATGGGCTTTATTTATATGTTTTATTTGGGCCCAATGTAGTTTTGTAGCAACTCAGCCCAAACTTGCTACTAGTCCAGCCCATAGTTATTTGTTCCTTGTTAATTTTGTTGTATTGCTCTATATAACAGAGAGCTTGTTCTGGAAAGGTCAACCATTATCAAATGAATGAAATATATTGATTTCTCTCTCTCTCTAAACTCTTTCCCTCTCTAATCTCTCCTTCCTCCTGAATTGTCAGCTCTGCAAATTCATTCTTGCTCTTCTCTGAGCATAGTTATATTATATACTTCAATTATCGTTTTCTATCAATATTTTGAGATTTACAATTTGGTTCGTATCAAAGGTATCAGAGCTCCGTTTCTAGGCATGAAAGATTGAAGCTATGGATTTTGAAACCCAGATACTTGAGATGGAATCTGAGAGCAATTACGAGACCCTATTATCCCTAACCAGGGAAGAGCTAATTGAGAGGTTGGACGCTAGAATTAAACGAATGGATGCAGAAATGGAAAAATTTGTAATGTCATGTGGTGATGCTTTTGATGTCCAAGCTTGTCATGTGGTCATTGAGGAGGATGCAAGAGGTGATGAGCAGCTTCTTAGGGAGGAAAGGCTTGAAATATTAAAGCAAGATGATGGAAGTGAGGTTGCACACCAAGTGTTCGACGAAATGCCGCAAAGAGTTGAGCCGGTTATAGTTGAAGAAGAGGTTGAATTAAAGGAACAAGAGGAGTTGGTACAAGTTGCACGCCAAGTGTTTGATGAAATGTATCAAGGAGCATTTGACCAAACAGTTGAAGTTATGGAAGAGAAATTTGTGATCCAAGGTAGTGAGAAAGAGGATGCACACAATCTGTATGAAAAGAAGCCAAAGAGTGTTAAAGGTAGCTTGTTTGTTCTTAGACAAGATGGTGAGGTTATGGAGGCACATCATTTGTTTGAGAAAATGCCAAGGACAAACTTCATAGCCAAGGATAAGGTGCTAACTTCACTTCTCTTTCACAACTTAAGAACTCCTATATGTGCAGTTGATAAGATCATTTTAAAGTCACAAGTTATAGTTGTATGGCATTGTGAGAGGGTTACATGGCCTACTGGTATTGGTGTTACAACTCTTACTATATGCACAAGATATATGTATGATGGATGCTTGTTTTTGGATGTTAAGAAAATGGTTCATGATAGTTTGATGATAGAAAATCATGGGGGTAGGGTGATGTATTGTCATGGAATATGGGAATGCTATGATGCTGCAATGATAATTGATGACAAACACATAAATGTGAAGTGGGGATGGTGATGGCAGTAGCAATGGAAATAAAAATGGTGATGGACGATGAAAGCTGTGAAGATGATGAAGCTAAAGATGAATATGAATATGAGGAGGATGGTGAAAATGAAGGGGATGGTGATGGCAGTAGCAATGGAAATAAAAATGGTGATGGAAACAGAGATGGTGGGAGTTGTAAGAGCAGTCCACTTACAGATAACCAGGTTCGAGTACTTTTGATGGACGACACAAAGTCTATCCAGACTTTTAATGATATAAGAGTTCTCGATCGAAGATTCTTACATGGGGATAATGTTGTTGCTGCTTCAAACCCCACTGGGCAGGTTGGTGTTGTATTGGATGTTAACATAATTGTTGATTTATTAGCTCCTGATGGAAATATTGGAAGTAGCGCTTCACCAGAATCTAGCTCCTGTGGTAGTTTATTGTTAGTTTCAAAGGAGTATGTCCATGAAAGTTGGCCTCTTCACCATGGTTGTTAAATCGGGATTCGAATCGTGAATCGGGAGAGAATTTTGTGAATTGTGAATCGGATCGGACCGGAAGATTCAAATATATATGTATAATAGTTTTAAATGAAATTTTATACGATAAATATACCAATAGTTATGAAGAAGAAAATTAATTTCTTCTAAAATAAAGTAATAAACAACTAAAATGA
>JAYMTF010005628.1:0-11296 GCA_036897485.1 Pelargonium nanum | reverse complement strand
AGACCTCATTCCACTCACACAGCTAGAATAACCAACTGCGCCACCCTTAGTGGTTGAACTACATTATTGTTAAACTTGAACTAGATATGGTTCTATACTTCAAGAAAAGAGGTCCAATCGTATAGGAAACATTACAAGTTAGGGAGACTAATGTCGATGTCTCACAACATAACTGTAAACAAGCTAGTGTGAAAATTAACTTGGATGATTTACATTGAGATCCCGGGTTGCGAAAGAAAATTTTAGATTATCATCCTAATGATCGAGATAAAGTTTGAAAAACCTACTTGCAAAAAGGTCCATGTCAACCTAGTGAACATAAATTTCCCGAAAGAATGCTTGGAAAGTTGCAATGTCGGTTTAATTTGTTCCAGCATGGTTTAAACAACATGAGACTTGGTTGGAATATAGTATTGAAAAAAATGCTGCTTTTTGTTTATGTTGTTATCTTTATGCACAAGACTGTGGAGAGCAAGCAAGTGATGATTGTTTTTCGATGAAGGGGTGCACAAATTGGAAGAAAAAAAAGAAGAAATGTTTGATATTCATTTTGGCCAGTGCTCATAACAAATCTTGGAGAAAAATGTCAAGACTTGATGAACCAAATGCAACACATTCAAGATGTTTATGCCAAACAATTTAATCAAGCTCGCACTCGTTTAACAGGTACACTTGATTGCATAAGCTTCCTCTTACATCAAGGCTTAAAATTTCGTGGTAGAGACGAATCCGAAAATTCTTATAATCAAGTAAAGTTTCTTGATCTTCTAAAATTTCTTGTCAATCATGATGAAACCATCAATAATGTACTCTTGAAAAATGCTCCCAAAAATTTGAAAATGGTAGTCCATGACATTAAAAAAAAATATTCGTGTCGCCACAAGTAAAACAACAAATGCTATTATTAAAGATCTTGAAGATGAGTTCTTTTCTATTTTGCTTGATGATTTTCGAAATGTGTCAATTAAAGTATAAATGACCTCGCCTCCAGTTTGAGAATTCGTGGTTAAGTGAGGCTGGATATAAGAAAGTGGTGAAAAGTCAAGTTGGGGGTGTAGAGGTGGTGCTGGTCTACTAGTGAAAATAGGAAGGTGTACGTGATGATGCTCTTTGGATTAGTGGTGAGCCAAAACAAAAAAAAAAATGAGGCAGGTAGTTAGAGATTGTAGAAAGATGATTGAGAGGGACGATGATGGGGTGAGGGAGGACCTATGATCAAATTATTTTGCTGTTCTTGAGGCCATAGAAGTATATTGAGAACAATGAGATAAAGTCATGTGGTTAAAAGATGGTGATTCAAATACTCACTGTTTTCATTTGGCGACTTCAAGTAGAAAGGCGAATAATAAAATTGAGAGACTCAAAGATGTGGGGGGTTGTCGGAGGTGTGCTAGAGAAGGGCTGGAGTAGGTTGTGGTTTCTTATTTTCAGAACCTTTTTACCTCGCATTGGTCGGATATAGGGGTGATTTGGAATTTGGTTGGTCAATCAATTGGGGTTGAACTCAATGAATTATTAACAACTCCTTTTGCTAGAGAGAAGGTCAAAATTGCTTTGGACTCTATGGATTTAAATACTTCTTTGGGTTTAGATGACATGAACCCAACGTTTTACAAAGCCCATTGGGACGTGGTTGGCGAGGATGTTACATATGCATGTATTGAAGTGTTGAATTCTTGCAACATGCCGAATGGGATGCATGACACGTTGATTGTTATGATTCCGAAAAATGTAAGCCAAAAGTAATATGCGACTTGAGATCGATTTCTCTATGTAATGAAGTCTATAAGTTGGTTGCAAAAGTTCATGCTAATAGATTGAAAGGGGTGTTCAATTTGTGTGTTTCGGGATGTCAAAGTGCATTTGTCCCCGGAAGAATGACAACTGACAATATCAGAATTGTTGCGGAGGTCATTTAGTGGATGAAAAGGACGACACATGGTATTGTAGGCATGACAACTGTTAAGATAGACATGTCGAAGGCATACGACCGTGTGGAATGAGACTTTTGGATTTTTTTTGGTCTAAACAATGAGGTTCCTAAGCGGGCCCGCAAACTCGCGGTTGACACCTTTAAGCCGTTCTACCACACTTAGACTAATCCTCATTCGAACCGGGTAGGACCACAAGGGCGACAAAGCTCTCCCTACCAAGTTTTAACGCATCTGCATTTTTTGAGACTCGAACTCGAAACCTCAGATTAAACTGGAACAACCCCTTCCAGTTGACCCACGCGCTTGGTGGTACACTTTTAGATTTGGTAAATGAATGAATTATCTGAGTTCCTTAAAAAAAAAACTAGTTTTTGCATAACTATCTTAGCTCTATGATAACCTTTTTTTTTATTTAAAAAAAGCTTAGCTGTATGATAAAATATTTTTCTTATAAAAAAAAAAATATATTTTAATTTATTAACTAGCAATTAATTTTGTAATCACCGAGTCCAGAGGCGTAGGGACAATTTGGTACATTGACTCTGTTCCCTTCATCTTCTTCCAAGTACCAACCCTACTTATATTCCTCTGCTTCACCATTCTAATCCTCCTTCCTGCGAACCCTATACTTTTGGGTTTATCTCTCCATTTTATTATTTTATTTTATTATTTTGTTTTTACAGACTCCACACCACACAGACGCTCAATCTCTACCCCTCTCTCTCTGAGTTCAAAGGTGTGTACGATAATACAACAAATCGGCTCTTTTACTATGAACCGCAAGTATCTGTATTCACAAAACCCTAACCCTAGTAACCGATGTTGTTCGTGTAGGCTTAAATGGGTGAAACAAGGGACAACGACGCTTATGAGGAGGAGCTTCTCGACTACGAAGAAGAAGAGGAGAAAGCCCCTGACTCCGTCACCGCCAAAACCAACGGCGAAGCTGCCAAAAAGTTAGCCCCATCTTTGTCTTTCGCTCTTGTGTATTGATTTACTTTATAGTTGTTGTGGGTTGGAAGGAGACATTTTGTATGTATTTTTGCTGAGAAACAACCCATTAATTAAGCTAGTTTTTTGTTGTTGTTTTTTTTATATATATTTGTTTTAGTGTGTTCTGTTCTCAAAAGTTCAATCATATGGTGAATTGATTTTCAGGCTAATGTGTCTCTTTGAAGTTGCCAATAAAGATAATTTTGTTGTTTATGCCTTTTCTCTGTTCAGAGTTACTCGGAGAACTAAGACAATTTTACATGGCAATGAGGGAAAATTTTTCCCTCAAAATTTAAGATTTTATACTTATAAAAAGTTTGGTTTGTAACATATAGAACAAATTGACGCTGTATTGTTGATCTTTTAGTTCAATCGGATTTTATACAAATATGGACAAACAACAAATTGGGTTATAAGTAAAATAGTATGCTAAGCACTGCTATATGGCTAGCTGAATTCACTGCCGAGAATGTTCATGTATATGATACTGGAGATTCATTTGAATCTTGGTCTCCCATGAACTCTATTGATTATTTACTTGATCTCTTATTGTATGGAATCAAAATGGTTTTAGGTTGAGAAATCCTTTGTGCTAAAATGCCTTGGTTTTAGTCTCCAACTTTATACTGGTTGAGCTTTATGTGGTCATCAACTTGTGACTTCAGTCTGATTGTGAGGTTGCATTTCATTTGATGGTCCTCATTTAATGTTGAATGCCAAAGGCAGTTCTAATTTTTTTCACTTTTGATTAATCTGCCAACCTTGCTAACATACTTAGGTTAATAGTGTATGCTTCACTTTTCGCATGTAAATTTTAATATCTAATTTATTGTTTTTTTTGTTATGCCAGGGGCTATGTTGGAATTCACAGTTCGGGATTCAGAGACTTCCTGCTGAAACCAGAGCTTCTTCGAGCCATTGTGGATTCAGGGTTTGAACATCCTTCCGAAGGCAAAGTTTCTAATTCATCTTTTTAGTCAGCGATTTTAACTAAAACATGAATAATTTATTTCTTGTTTCTGTGGTATTGTCATTATGACTTTAACTAAAACATGAATAATTTATTTCTTGTTTCTGTGGTATTGTAATTATGATTGGCTTATAATCTGCGTATGTTATCTTTTTCAGGTAATAAGTACTTCTATGCTCATGATTTGGAAAGAAAATTGGTCTGGTAAACCTTTTCCATTAAAAGGATCTCGAAGGTCATTTATACTTACTGAGGATTCATCCACACGATTTTGTTTGATTCTTCATCAGTGCAACATGAATGCATCCCCCAAGCTATCTTAGGAATGGATGTCCTCTGTCAAGCAAAATCTGGCATGGGAAAAACTGCTGTGTTTGTTCTATCAACCCTGCAGCAAATTGAACCTGTTGCAGGTCAGGTTGCTGCACTTGTTCTGTGCCATACTCGAGAATTAGCCTATCAGGTACTCATTAAGGATCTGTACTTTGCTGTTAATCAAACTTGGTACCATATGTCCAACTAGTTTTCTGCTACAATATTATTGTACTTATGTTTCCATTTTAGATATTTAACAACACATTTTCAATTATTGCTGTTGCAGATCTGTCATGAATTTGAGCGCTTCAGCACTTATCTCCCTGACATAAAAGTTGCCGTCTTCTACGGTGGTGTCAACATCAAGGTTCACAAGGATTTGCTGAAAAATGAGTGTCCTCACATAGTTGTTGGAACACCTGGAAGAGTATTGGCTTTAGCTAGAGACAAGGACCTAGGATTGAAGAATGTGAGGCATTTCATACTTGATGAGTGTGATAAGATGCTTGAGTCACTTGGTATGTCATCTTATGTGTTAATTATATGAATTGGAGCTGCTAAATTTAAATATATTGCAATTTTATATTTGTTTGTTTTGATTGTTATGATAATTATTTTGTATATTTTGCAGATATGAGGAGAGATGTGCAGGAGATCTTCAAGATGACCCCTCATGATAAACAGGTTATGATGTTTTCAGCAACACTCAGCAAGGACATTCGCCCTGTTTGCAAGAGGTTTATGCAAGATGTAATTTCTTTTAACCTTTTGAATTCCTTAAAATGTATTCTTTCAGAAGCTGCATGACCTTGCTTCTTATAGTCTGCTGTCTGTATCTCATCCCTGAGCATAATGTATTGATGAATTATTACATCATTAATGTATTGTATTCTTGGGATGTGGGGGTGGTGTACATGTTTTTAAAGTGAAGTTTTGTGCTTTTGTTTTTGAGATATATAAATTGCACTTATTATTCATACTGTTTTCAATATGCAATAGAAATATAACATATCTATTGAAATCGATAGTATTCTAGAAATACTAGTTTATTGCTTTGTTCAAATTCATTTAGTATTTGAGTTCTGTTAATTTGAGAGTTCGTTTCAATACATTCTGATATTCAACTATTTCTTTTCCTCACTTCAGCCAATGGAAATTTATGTGGATGATGAGGCCAAGCTTACTCTTCATGGTCTTGTACAGGTATCTGTTGTCATTATCAAACTATGTTGTTTTTTTTTCTTTGAGTTGTATATACGTCAATTATTGTAGTATTAACTAAGTGTTTCTCTTTTGGCAGCACTATATTAAATTGGGCGAGCAGGAGAAGAACCGCAAGTTGAATGACCTTCTTGATGCCTTGGACTTCAACCAAGTTGTTATCTTTGTCAAAAGTGTTAACAGAGCCGCCGAACTTAACAAATTACTTACAGAGTGTAACTTCCCTTCAATTTGCATCCACTCGGGAATGTCTCAGGAAGAAAGGTACCTGGTCTTGATTTTGTTATTGACCTAATTCAACCGTGTTTCTTATTTTTATAATCTTTCTCATCGTCTGATATGTTTCCCTGTCAATTGGACTGAATCTTTGCTCACATGTTTGAGCAATTTATGAAAAGTGTCTGCTGCAGTTTTTCTTTTCTTGCTTGCTTTGTTTTTTTGTCACCAAATACTACGTCACAATTGTTATTATTTCAACCACGTGTCTGGAGATAGTTGGTGGTTTGCATGAGAAAGAAATCTTTGTGAGATTAGTATGTGAAAATATTCTTGACAATAATCTATATTATTAGTTTCCCATGAGTTTATACTTACCCTCTTCATAGTGTTAGATGGTTATCTTCTGTTTGGTTAATTTTGGGATCACAAGCTAAACCTCGTGTTTGTCTTTGAGTTCTTTATACATCATTTTAGTTTTTTCTTTACTTAGTTACCTTACAATATATATTTTACGGTTCAGTTCATATATACTATGGTAAAATTTGATTACAGGTATTTGGTTCTACCTTCCTGAGATGAATGATCTGTGCTTATTTTGAGTCTTCATCTCTTAATTGATTTTAATTGTGGGATTCTGGTATACTTTTTCTATTAATTCACATTTCATTCTATTACATTGTCATGGAAGTGGCTTGGTGGTCTATATTACTATCCAGTCTCTATTACTTGCAATGGTGGTAAATCCTATGTTAATAAACATTTTTTTGTTTCACGTGCATATATGTTGTATGCATTTGCAAACTGTCCGTTTTCATGTCAATGGTGGTTTATTCCTATTTTGCTTAGGGTAGAATATTTGGTTAATGGTTAATATTGATTAATTAAAATAAAAAATATTGATTTAAGTTTTTTTCTTTTCTTTTCCGAGTTTCAACAATATTTATGACGTGCTAGACTTTTGTAGCTTAGGTCACCATAATATCTGAAAGTCACTGGCTGAGTAGAAAGCGGATGTTCCCTCCGTCCCAAAATAATTGTCCACTCATTTGTTGTGGCTTGTGGTTCATACTAAAAATATGTTGTATTTTGTGATACATTTACTGGGTTACCTTATTCATTGGTGTAGAAATGATTTATTTCACTGGTGATAGCAATTGTCTTCCCAAGACTCTTATTAGTAGATTTTATTTACTTTTTAGGTTGATGGAGTTACGAAATGATGGGGCTGTATATGTATTTTATTTATACAACGTAGTCCAAATCATAGTATTTTGTAGAATGAAGAAAATTTTCTTGCAATGTTGAAAATATGCATCTTATCATTGCTGTTTGGCTGGCTAAATTTCTATTGTCAGTTGCTTTCTCTTGGCTATTTCTTATTCTGGTTTCTTTGTTTAGGTTGACTCGTTACAAAGGTTTCAAGGAAGGGCATAAAAGAATTCTTGTAGCTACAGATTTAGTTGGAAGAGGAATTGACATTGAGCGTGTTAATATTGTCATTAACTATGACATGCCAGATTCTGCTGACACCTACCTTCACAGGGTATGTTCATGTCTCCATGAATGGTTACTCTATTTAGTACAACTCTCTCTGCATGCGATTCTCAATAGAATCTCTCTTTTAAACACAACATTGAAGAGGTTGAGAGAACCTAACTTTAGCTTTGATCAAGTAGTTTCTTGCCTTGCTTTAAACTAAGATAATATTGATGTGTATCAGTGACAATTCTGACTTTGACATGGTTTTGAAACTTCACTACAAATGGCACTATGTGGCATAGATGAATACAAGAGGTACGACACCATATGAATATGGCGACACTCAATTTTCATAAAAACTGGGTTACAATATATTAGAATACATTATAAAATGAATAAAACTCATTCATGAAAAATTTATAAAAATAAATATGAGCATCATAAAATGTAAATTTAAACCAAAACTGACGATTATATAAGGGAAATAAAAATGACAATTTAAAAGAATAAAAAAAGTTCTAAAGTAATATAAACTGATATAATATAAATCATATACATAACAGATACTCCAATTGTCCCAAAGTGTGTCTTGTTTCCTTTTTAGGAAGTTAGTTATGCATGATTTACCAATTCATCCATATAATTAGTTAGTATTCGTTAGTTTGTTGCAACACATGTTCATGGTATTACTACAAGAGGAAATCCAACATGAACTAACTTTATAATTTTGGTCAAATAGAGACCAAGACACTCATTTTAGGACTACCTTCAAATTCAGTAGGATTCTCTTCGTTGATAAATATATAAATCATAATCCAATTTGAGTTAAGATGAGATTCTTACTGTAAGTCAGAATTGTCTTCTACTGTATTTTGATGTCTACGCATATTCAATAATGTGTTCAATTTAACTTTTTAGGTCAATATGTGGTACATAGTTTGTGTATTTCAACATACCCATACGAGATACGTACGGAAACGCTTGGCTGATTAGATATACATGCTTCATTGATGGCACACATCTTTATTAGCATACAGCAAACAAGTGGAATATTCCTCATATCCCTCTTTAGCTGAATACTAATAAATGCATTGCATATTTTTTGATATAAACTTTATTATAAAGCTCTATAATTACAGTGTAACTGTCATTAGTGTATCTTTAGTATTAATGTTCTGTTCTTTTGGGGCAGTGGCACTGTCAGCTTGGAACTACTATATTCTTTGACCTTGAGTGTCATTACAGTTTGCTGATAATATTTAGTAGATTTTATTTCCTGCATTTTATCGATTTGAGTCAATTTCTTACAGGTTGGTCGAGCTGGAAGGTTTGGCACAAAGGGGCTTGCAATTACTTTTGTTTCATCTGCATCAGATTCTGAAGTTCTTAATCAGGTATCTTTTAGTGGTTTGGTTGTATAGTTGCCATCATTTTACTTTATTCTATATTCAATGCTTAGATTTAGTGGCTTCATTATTAGGTTCAAGCAAGGTTTGAGGTGGATATCAAGGAGCTTCCAGAACAGATTGATACATCTACCTACAGTATGACCTTTCCTCCATTTTGCTTTCACTTGTTGAGCTGCTTGCAATTTGTTATGTATTTGGAATTTGGATGAAATGATCTGAGATGAATAAAATTATAAAAGATAATCTGCAATCTAAGGAAGATCGACTTTAAATGTTGGACAGTGTAATTTTGTAATCAAATTTACTAGATATAGGAAAAATCTGATCTATAACATGCTCTGTGAGTTTTGATTTGGTCTATGGAGAATTTGAGAATTTGGTAGTATCTTTTTCTGTCTGAAAATATAGACTTCTTAGGGTAATAAGATTAATTATCAAATCTTTATATCTGTCTGAGGGGTTTAATTTATTATAAAGGTGGTTATGCCGGCCTTTTTGTTATAAAATGTGAATAGCTACTTGAATGGTGGACCTACTTGGTGCTGCCAATTGGTTATACAAAGCTCATTCTGGTGGATGTTAGTAGTGTGTCCACTTGTTATTTATATATATATGTGTGTGTGTGTGTGTATATATATAATCATATGTGTGTGTATTCATTGTTGTGAAGTTGTAGTTTCATAGTTGTGCACCTTGTTTTATATTGCAGTGCCATCCTGAAGCAATGAGAAGCTGTGTAACAATATTAGTGAGCAGTGGCGAGGAAAAGGAGTAGTATTTTGTTGAGTCTACCAGTTTAAGGAGGTTTGTTATTTGGTTTTGTTGAGTATACTTTAGTGCTGTTAAGAAGAGCACGGGAAGAGTAGCAAAGTGGCGGTTTTGTGATTTTGGTTTAAGATTTACCCATTTTGTGTTACTGTTAGGCCTTTTTGACTCGTTTTCTTGAACTGGTTATCCATCTATTTAGACTAGTAGGAATGCATGTGAATTATTATGCTTTCAACCCATTTAAGCCTGCCTTGTTAATGTCCCTTCTATGCATTTGTTGTATAATTGCTCCTCTCGATCCATGTCCGAAAGGTTTGATTTTGCAATGACACCAGTTTGGCAATTTTCTTCAACTCCCATTTCAACCACAAGGATTGGATAATGGATTATTTTTATAACACTTCCAGATCATTCTAGTATTACATCCTGGATCTGATGAAAGTCCATAGATCGTGCTATATGACATGACAGTGGATTCTAATGGTTTAAATTCTTACAAGCAAGTGTTAATTACTTTTTATAAAACAAGGGCATGGATAGAGTGTTGTCTTTATGTGTGGATTCCTAATTTACGCTAGTTAAATTCATTATTAATGGGCAAAATGGTTATTTTAATAAAGCTGGAATGGTTTCAACATCGATTTTTGTTGTAGGTAAAAACTCATTTAGGTACCTAAAACTTTTAAATATGGTTATTGCGGTTAGTTTTTGTTACGTTTTATGTTTGTTGTGATAATTTTATTTTAATGATGTGGCCGGTCATGGGCTGGTTAGTGAGTCGTTTAAGACAGTTAAACGGTCATACCAGCAAAATAATTTTATTTAATATATTTGAAATTTTACCTTAGAACATTTAGTTTGTACATTATTTTTTATCAAAAAAAAGTTTGTACATTTTCCTTTTAATATTTTGCTCTTTTTGTATCTTCTCTTTTTTTTTTTTCTTTTTTCTGTTACCATTGTTTTTTGTCAAGTCCTTGAGCTGCATCTTCATGTGAGTATGGAACTCCTAGCTTCACAATCTCTGAATAGCCAAAACTATAAAGGTTAAATGATTTTGTCTCTCTTGAACTCGCACTCTTTTTTACTTTAGCTCATGACTAGGGTTTTGCATTCATCGAACCCTTGTATTGAACATTTTCTTTTTATTTAACTCTTATTGATTAATTGTATCCTGTCAATTTGTGTCACGTCAGCTATTAAGGATACGTCACCATGTCAACTCATAGTATTATCATTTGTTGAGGTAAAATTGCTTAACGATACGTCTAGTTTTTTTGTTTACCTTCCAAAATCAATAGCTAGAACGACATTGTTTTTTGCTGACTGCAAAGGAGAAACAAAACACAATGTTTTGACTTAGATGCAGGTTTGCTGACGTGACATATCCACATGACAACTATCATGAGCTGACATGGTGACATGTCCTTAATAACCGGTGTGACACAAATTGGCAAACCGGTCTATATGGGTAAAAAAAAATGTTAATGCAAGGAAAGTGTATAAAATCCTGACTAGGAGTTAAAATTTAAAAAATAAGAGTGCGAGTCTAGAGGAAAACAAAATCATTTAATTCAAATAATAATATTTAAGGATAAAAAGAAGGAGAAGAGCAATCAAACCCCAAATTACCCACATAAGTTATTTTTCATTTATCAAAGCTGCTAGAAGCCTCTTGCACATTAGGTAGTATCCTATCATTCGAGAGAAATAATGTCACGATAGTATCTCAGTGAGGCGGGAGGTGATTCTATCGAGGACCTCTTAAGGAATTTAAGCGTTACAACATTCCTCAAGATTACAACGATCATGGAAGGCGGTGTAGGGATTTGCATAGCCGCACACTGTTTGGAACTTTACGCATACGAGTATCATTGAGGCATTTCTCCCACCCCATATGGTCGGTAAGTAAGCTCGAACCTGAGATTTTAAAGTAAATCCAAAGCGCTTAAACCTCTTAGCCTAGAAAGAAATATATATATATATAT
>JAYMTF010005627.1:0-11297 GCA_036897485.1 Pelargonium nanum | reverse complement strand
GTTTGATTGTATGCAGTTTTTATTTTGCTTAGCACATTTCATTATTGTTGATGTTTCTTTGGATCAATCTTTGTTTAATTCTGGTGTATGTGATTTTTATTCATACTCAAATTTTTATTTTGCTTAACATTGTTTTATTATTGTTGATGTGTAGGAACTTTTTATTATAAGTGATGAAAAACAAAGAAAGGACAACGAGAACAAAAGAAAATGAAGAATTTTCGATGAGCAAGTATCAAGCGGCAATTGATATGTAATTTTATTTTATGTGTATCCGATAAAGTTATGTAGTTGATGTGTGATAATATGTGTACATATAATATGATTCATTTTGCAGGAAAAAAATTGTGTGTATATTTTTCTTGTCCGTGCAACGCACGGGATCTAAACTAGTGTAAGTAAAGTACTAGAAACTCATAAACAAAATAAACATTTAAATAATTATATTTGAAATATAAAAATAAAAAATATCTTTTGAATTTTTTTTCAATATACTCTACTAAAATCATATAGTCAAATAATATATTTCCATCTTTTTATAATATACATTAAACTTTATGCATCAAGTGTTGAGTCGATTCAAGCACATGCCTTTCTATGTTTTAAAATGTTCATGTTGGTGGTCTAGTCTCCTCTCTTTTTCTTTTCTGCTGCACGTCTATACTATTTTCGTCCGTCCAAAAATAGAAGCCATTGAAAATATATACAGTGTATTAATACAAATATTTTATCTTCTTCATTTTCCACATAACGTGATTTGAAATTAGTGTTATATGAATTATTAAGAATATTCTTTTCAGTTTGTTTCTTCATTAATTGAGTTTCCATGTCAGATAATTTTGAATTTAAGGAATAAGTGAACATTGTATTACACATTGTTTAATGACAGTGATTATTAGCTAGCAAGAAGTATTAATTAAAATATATATAGCACAATTTTAATGGGTTTCGACACATCATATTGTAAAATCCGACGTTATTATTTGAGTGAATGATTGGTTAATTAAATTAAATACAAGACAAGAACGGCGAGAGTTCCAGTGAAAAGTGCACCCAATTTAAGAGTATAGCTAGACTTTAGAACTTTCAATTTTCTGTAACAAGACATATTAGAATGGTTGATTAATTATTGTAATGCCAATTCTTATGATATATGTGTATTAATGAGTTGTTAGTTTTCTTTGCATGTTTTATCTTAAAGGAGTAGTCATCTATTAGTTGGACTAATTGAATTAGTGGTTTATTAATTGGATAACTTATAGTGGCAGTTAGTTGATTTAAGTACATGGCTTAAGAGTACAAGTTTATGACTTATTTGAGTACAAATTCATTAAATTTACAACTCTTTCAAATCAAATGAAAGTTGATAGATCAAGAAGAGAGTTGATAGAAATTTTATTCAATTCATCTCAATTAGGAGAGAATCACGAGGAATGAAATATAAGAATGAGAACGAAAAATTCATAGTTCAAACATTAAAATGAGAGAGTTGTAATTGAAACACAATCAATGAGAATATCATTCTCATTCTGCACTCTCATTACGAAACCAATATTCACACTACAAACACCACAATCTTCCATTCGAAAACCGGCTACAACTCGGGTTGATTATGTATCTCCCATAATCAAATCATGGAACTTGACTTGAGGATAATGTTCTACAAGGAGGTGATCTCAAACTATAAATTACACATATATAAAGGAAAAAAGGAAATCAAGAAGCAAAGAAAAGTAAACAACAAAAGAAAAGGTGGCACATAGTGGTAATAGCTAAGACAAATTCCAAGCTTGACCACCTCTCATATTGAACTTCTTGAGCCTCCCAAACAACATAACAAAAATGAGAATGATCTTTCCCTTAGGACTCCACCTACCCGCAAATCCGTAGGTCATGTCCTTGCAATCCCTCTCAGCCCTCACCTCTCGTTTGCAGCTGTAGCCAATCGAAAACCCTACGTTCCCATATGCACTATACAAACACAAATTCATATATACTGTTATTAAATGTATATATATTAGAAAATGATCCACTTAAATATTATATATATATATATATAATTTGGTCATGACCTACCTTATTACTTCAAAGGTTATGTTCAAGACATTGAAGTTGAGTGGGTCCTCCTTCATCTTCTGTCTCTCTGTGATGCAAATCAGAATTACAAAGATGACCAAATAGGAGAGTTGTGAGAATATTAAGCATTTCACGTATGATTTTCTCTGATTTTTGCTTGGTTTTTCAGTTTCATCTTCATCGGTTGAGCTCGATACCATCTCATCATTCTTTTGATCTGTAATTCGATAAAAGGTTGTATATGGTGGAAGGTACCTGTAACACAATCAAATCTACAATGATTACTTAATGTGTATATACGTTTTTTTTTTTCAAATAT
This sequence comes from Pelargonium nanum, assembly GCA_036897485.1. Classification (NCBI taxonomy): domain Eukaryota; kingdom Viridiplantae; phylum Streptophyta; class Magnoliopsida; order Geraniales; family Geraniaceae; genus Pelargonium; species Pelargonium nanum. The sequence goes on along the minus strand of JAYMTF010005627.1, from coordinate 8,902 downwards.
TGAAAGAGTGTTTTGACGTACAAAAAACGCACAAACTTCACGTGTCGACATAAATTGATACGATTGAAAAATAGTCTAAGGTTCTTATTAGCCATTGAATCTTTTTTCGTACACTTATATTTTTCCACTATGAAACATAAAAGAAATCTTCTTTGGTGGTTAACATTTTGTTCTCTCTTTTTTATCTTCCAATGTCTTTAAAATCTTTTAGTTGTTTTGAGAATAAATTTTGATTTTGACGTGACTAATATTTTTTGAATCAATTGAAATTATTTTGTGGTTGACTCATCCATCTATTCACTTGTGTGAATATTGGAATCCTATTGGCATGATATGATGCCATATACCAAGAGTGGGTTCTAAAGAACAAATTCAAAAAGATGTAATTTATTTGGTTCTCTTCTTATATTTTTTTTAATGCCACCTTACCTTAGTGATTCCCAAAATATGAGTCCCAGAGTTGCCCAAATATATTAACTAGTCCTTTAAGTCAATTCTCTAGTCAAGTGTTATTGGGAAACTTGTCTCGCAGTGAACTAATAGTATTAAATATAATCTCAGCCATGATTTGCTGGGACGGAGCGTCCATCCGGATCTATTTATTTTGCATCTTAGCGGAGAGTTTCGTCGACCAATAAATCACAGCTAATAAGATTTCAGACACTCTTAGATTAGTGATATAAAATAAAGGTAAAATACCTAATTTGGCTCCTAAACTTTCATGTTTGGTTCTTGAACTTTATTTTAACCCAAAATGGTCCCTGAAAATTCTAGACTATTTTGATTAAAAATATTTATGGATCAAATATGATCGAAACATGAAAGTTCAGATAATATTTGTACGCAAAATTTGGTTGTTTACCTAAAAGTTAAAAAACTCACATCATCACAATGAAGAGCACCAATATTGCTGGAGAGAGTGTAGAGAGATCAAACACAGATTCACCACTATGTCTTGAATTCACTGTCTGAAAAAATGCCCCAACCACCCTCTGATACCCACTCCCAACACCATCCATAACTCCTGAGCTCCACTCCAACCAGCAAAACACCACAAACTGAACCAAAACAAAGCCCAGAGCAGTGAGACCCAGAAACCAACAATGAGACTCTGAGAGCAAATGGTCATAGCCCATCTCTCTCCACTTCCTCAACATGAACCTCAGCTCCACCCTCCCAGTCACCTTCTCCAAAACCCATATCAAGAACCGCAAGCAAAACGGATACAAAGTGTTGCCCATTAAAATTTGTGGGACGAGAAGCAGTAGCAGACCTGTGTTGAAATATAATATTAAAAGAATAAATGAAAACTTTAACTACAAGTTTGGACCTTCCGTCCACTTGCGCTGTCATAACAGACTTTCACGTGAGAGTACGTGTTGAAATATAATATTAAATGAATAAATGATGACTTCAACCAAACCTGAGTTTCTCTTGAAAACCACCATGTTCTCGTTTGTGGGCACAAACCCACAATTTGCAAATGTGGACACAGTAGTGAAAACAGAGAAGGTCTCAATCTGAATCCCCTTGTTCCTCAGGACTCGCCTCGCGCTCGGGACGAGGCTTATGTACAAAGAAACCAGAGTCGAACCAAGAGTATGGACCGTCACAAGATAGCCCAAAACGACGTAGCCTAGAAGCTTGATCGAGTTGTACTTCAAAACGTCGCCTTCCAGTGTTTCGTGATCTCCATTAGTACTCTCGAGATCATTATTGTTGTTCGAGTCTGATTTAGCACAAATATGATCAGATTGCGAGTAGTGTCTGCGGAATTTGAGCCTCGCAAATTGGAGGGAGAGCATGGAAGTGAAGACTTCTCCGCCAAGCAACATCAAGATGGTGATGATGATGAGGTGGCTGTTCTTGAAGTCCTCCATTTCGACGGTGGACATGCTCGAGACGGTGGCGGCGGAGACTGAAGTGAACAGGACATCTAAGTTTTTGTGAGGGGTTTTAGATAGCTTGAGGGCCAAGAAACCCGCGGCGGAGACGGAGAGGAAATAGAAGAGTTGGATCCAAAAGGGGTTGGTTCGGAAGAGGAACGAGACGGGAATTTGTCGCCGGAAGAGGCGGTGGAAGTTGCCGGAGAGTTTGGTGGTTGCATGGCTATGGAAATGCTCTATAGAAAATTTGGCCATTTTTAATTTGGAGGTATTGGAGAGGACGATATTGATAGTAATTGAAGTGGAGCATGAAAGAGTTTATAAGGGGATGGAAAATTAAATGGAGTGGGAATTTCCTGTGGAAGTGATAATCTAGTCAGCTCATCAGTAATGTAAATGCAATATATTGTGAAACTGTAAATTAGTTTATGAAGAATGGGTTGGTAGGAGGAATGTTGTTTTGCCCAAATACCTTGTTTGTGTGAGATGATTAGTAGATGGATCTTTTATGTCGAAAGATGTCACTGCTTGATTTACAGGTTGAGTCTTCCATCTATCAACTTATGTTTTTGGATTGGAGTCGAAGAGCAGATAATAACTGTTTATAGTGGAATAAATGAATATCTTGATTCATCAGAAATCAGACATGTAATGAAGTTTCTCGAGAATTTGCGTAAATATTTAGAAAGTAATAAATCTAAGTTCCAAGAAATCATATCGTCTACCAAAACATTTACTGAAGAAGCCGAAACCCTTTTGAAAGAGGCAATTCAGGAACAGATACATAACGCTTTATACTTAAGGAACAGGGGTAAAAAAAAAAGAATCAGATCTCATATTATTTGTCTTTTTCCCGTCGTTTTACATACTGCTTTTACCTATTGGGCCTTCCATTATTTAAACTGTGTATGCTTTATGATTCAATATTTGACGCTAACTGAGAAAAGATAAGACCAGACGATACAATTCATATTCTTGTTGTTTTGTACACAAAACCGTATTTACCCCTTGATTTGGTTTAGTCCAGGTCCAGTAACCCGTCTTTAGTTTAGGTCTAACAACCTATGATATATATCATATGATGGTGCTCACACATAAATTCGATTCGTGCAATTAGTTTCAAGAGATGGGCAATATGGTATGCAACATCTTTTTATTGATTGATAGATATGCCCCAAACCAAACCATATGTCCCCAACCAAACCCTATGCAACCATGAAACATCCCTTATGTGCCTAGCTCTACTTATTCTTCTTTTGGAAAAGGAGAAGAAAAAACAAGTCAACAAAGAAGCTAGCTACATACCAAGGCCCTCATTGCTTTGCATATCAGCCAGCAACAAAGAAGCCAAAACTTTGCTGGTAAGATGGAGCAAGAACCTACAAAGGAGCATAACCCCACAAAAAAATTACCATAATTGTCTCTAAAGAGACCACCTACAACTAGAGCTGGTAAAAAGTCGGGTCAGGTTGGGTTTGGGTTGTTAAACCCCTAGCCCTAACCCAACTCCTATAGGATTTTCGGGTTGGTTGGGTCAGGTTTCAGGATGTATGCATAAAATATAATGATTTTGCGGGTTTATCTGATCCTAACACGATCCAAGCAACTTCAAGGTGAGTTAGGGCCAGGTAAAAGTATGATCAGGTGTTGGGTAGTCATCGGATTCGAGTTCAAATTGTCAGCTCTAACTACAACATATCCCATAAAACGAGGTTAAAACAAGCACTTCGAGAGACAAAACGTCATGCGGTCGTGCCTAGCTCTACTTAACTATCATTGCATGATGCCCAGGCCTACCGAGGGTGTGTTAGTGGCTTATGCTCCTTTTACAACAACAATGGCCAAGCATATACCTTTTTCCTTTTGTTCCTCTTCTTTTTTTTGCTCTTTTTGATTTGATACCTCAACAATGATCCGTTATATCATCAACTATTCTTTTCATTTAAGTGTTCACTTCAGTTTTAATCAAATCATTACCTTTGATTTGAACTAAATGATGATATGTCATTCGGATGAATAATTTATACCATCTTACTGATTGAAATCTATTTCAAAACATGTGAAGGGTTTGATTTACCAACATTCTAAAATAAAGGAATAAACACTAAAATGGTTTGTAGTATTAGAAGTGATGAATTAAATCCCATATATTTTGAAATATATCAATTCAAATCCTATCATGTTTCAAAATAAACTAAAATGAACATTGTCATTAGGAATATACTCTCTCCGTCTCAAAATAAGTGTCATTTCTATTTTGAGAAAAATTAAGAAATTACTTATTGTTATATATTTACTAATCTATCCTATGAACATGTGTTTGAAAAAGCTTAAAGGATACTAACTAACTTATAGAATGACTCAAAAATAACTTATAGAAATGAAGCAGGACACATATTTGAAGAGGGATGAAGTATTGAATGTTATTGAATGTAAAGACATGATATTAAGAATTCACAAGCACAAAAAACTGAAATTAGAAGTATAATACATTGGAAGGTGAGATAAAAATGTGCCCCTTCCTGTATATATCATAGGGTTAATTACAGATTACCCCTATAAACTATCAACTTGAAACAAATATATCCCTAGAACTTTCAGTCCTGACAGATAACCCCCATATACTTTTCAAAACACTGTTCCGTCCAAATCTGTCCATAAAACCGTTAGTTTCATTTACAAAGACTATTATGCCCCTATAGTAAATTTTATTTTCCATCCAAACAGGTCCTTAAGAAGTTTTTTAAAATTAAAAATAAAAATAAAAATAAACCCTAACTCTACTTCGCCTCTCTCACCCTAATCCTTCCACTCTCTTCTTCTACGGCTGTACTCCGATGCGTACACGGCGACGGCGATGAGGGCGGTGGCGTTGAGCACGAAGGACATCGATGGAGACGACGTTGAGCACGAAGCCGAGATCTGTTCGAGGCGAGATTTGCACGATCGGCGATGCACGTGATTCCGGCTGGGCTCCTCTGCTCATGGTCTCCGGCGACGGCTCGAGCAGCCACGCGAGGTATGAGGAGCACGGGGGTGGCTCGAGGAGCTTCAGGAGCAGCGAGCTCCATGGGTCGCCGCCGGTTCAGATCCAACTCTGAAGCAGCGAGCTCGAACAGCTCCGACGCCCGGAGTCGCTCTCTCGCGGTTGGACAACGGCGAGCGGTGGCGAGCAACGGCGTGCAGTGGCGAGGGCTGGGCGGTGTCGTGGTGATTCAGTTTTGTGGTTCAGCTCTCCAGCGATGAAGACGAAGAACAAACCATTTTTTGGTTTAATTTTGTGGTTCAGTTTTGTGGTTTAATTTTTTAATCTCAATTGAACAGATCTGATATGGAATTTGGTTTAATTATTCATCATCATTTTGTATTTTGTGAACTCAGTGAAGATGCTCAATGTTCAATTGTTGAATCTTGTGAATTCAATGGATATGGATTGTTTCAATTTCAATTAACAATAGTGATTGTAAGTGTATAATAGTTAATTTTAGATTTGAAATTGTTGATTCTTTTACTAAAAAGAACAGAGAAACAAAAAAAAAAACATCACAAATTTCAATTTCAAGCAAAAAAAAAAAAATTCGCCGGAATTTGTCATATATGGCCGGAATCTGCAAAATGGTCAATGTTCTTTGTTGTTCTTGAATAAGTGATGAAGAAGGGTAGTTTGGTAATTTTTATAAAATAGGAAGGCACATGCTTTGCATGTGATGAGAGAGATTAGTTTTCCATCCAACTTAACTGACGAAACAGTGTTTTAGATAGTTTATGGGGCTTATATGTCAAGACCGAAAGTTCAAGGGATATATTTATTTCAAGTTGATAGTTCATGGAGTAATTTGTAATTAACCCTTAATTAAACAATACTAATCCTAACGCTATGCGTAAATATAATATTCTTTTCGGTTCTTGATCATGTCTTGTCCGCATAAGACAGTGGATTAGCGCGTCTGACTTCGGATTCTACTGTGGTTTTTCTTTATCTGTCAGTTTCATCTACGCCTGTGTAATTTATTGTTTTAGGAAAACAAAAAAAAGTTTAATGACTTTTTTGTGTAGGAATTGTTCCAATACCTAATTTTTCGGAGGTGTATGTAGCACTGGTTTCCAGGAAAATATAGGGAAAAGGCAAAAGAAAATGAGATGTGTTAGAGCCAATCCTGTTTCAACTTGACCATAAACTTAGCTTAGTTTCGCCTATGTTTTTCCAGGAAATTACAGGCTAAAAAGCAAAGGAAAAATGTTTCAAATTGACCAAACTTAGCTTAGTTTTGGCCTATGTTTCTTTATTTTTAACTTGGTAGGTTTTGAATTTTCCTTCTGTTTGCTTGCATTAGGAATAGAAAAGCAAATTATGCATTTAGGAATATATTCTGTTTTAGCTGCCAAAGGTTGCTATATTACTGTTGATATCTGGTTAATTTCAGTCAGTGGCTTCCATTTTTCAAAATAGGAAGTTCTTAATACTATAGTATGATGGATGCAAGTTTGATATGTTAGTCATTTTGGCTTCTGGACTTTTGGCTGTTCAAATTCGGGTTTACTATTTTTGGCAGTTTGTTAAAAGAAGTGGTGGACCTTTCTGCTCAGTATGGCTTCAACAGGACAACCTCCATCTCTCAAAAGGCGGGACTTGCCTGCGTCAAGAGAAGAGGATCAACTGATTGTCACTCCTTTAGGGGCTGGCAATGAAGTGGGTCGGTCTTGTGTGTTCATGTCGTATAAAGGGAAAAATGTGTTGGTATGTACTCTACAAGCCTACAAGAATGTGTCCCCTACCCTTCCATTTTATTTTTGACTTGCATGCATTTTAATCCTTTTTCTTGGTTACTTTATGTTTGTATGAATTATAGTTTGATTGTGGAATTCATCCCGGTTACTCGGGAATGGCTGCTTTGCCATACTTTGATGAGATTGATCCATCCGCCATAGATGTCCTTCTCATCACTCAGTAGGTTGTCTTTCCCTGTATTTCCAAATTACTTTCTGTTTGAGTTTGTTTTGCATCTTGTTTCGTAGTATGATCTCCTTGCTTTAAATTATTGATTTCATTGTTTCTTGAAGATGTGAATTGAGTCTTATGAAAAATCAATTTATATACATATGTACTGCTGGATCATTAGCCTTTTGGGTTGATTCTAAGGTTTTTTTTTTTTTTTTTTGAAAATTGTGTGTGTTTTTAGTTTCTTTAGCTAAGAAGGACAAACTGGTTACCTATTAGTCTGGAAACCATAGTTGCATGACATTTCATCATAAGACAATGTTGATGTTAGTCCAACATCTGACGTGAATATGTGGATTAGAAGAGTTAATATTGGGGTTGTATTTTGGGCCAATCATAGGGGAAATGGTTGGTTAGGGGAATAAGTGGTGTTCATTCCCCCAACCCCACCTCACTCACCCACCCGCACTCACAGTAAATCAGTTATCCTTAAGGATTAGATTAGATGAAATGTATCGCGGTGCTATAATCTCGTATTGACATTTGATAAGCCATTGGCATGTCATTTGCCAATGGTTGGGCTCTTATTGCTTCTCCTTCTGTCTCTACTTTGAAGCTAATAGCTATCATTTTCTTTGCAATGTGGCTCTACCTTTGGATTGCAACATATTAATAAAACTGTGGAATGTCATGTCTTAATTCTCTAGAACATGGACGTTTGGTGTAAATATTTCATGGGTGAAAAGTAGTACTTTTGGCTTTCCTTGCCCAGTTTCTGTTTTATTTTTGTTCGGGCAGTGTATAGATAGGTAGTGGAAACTCCATGAGTGGAGATATTAGAATAGAATCCGTTGAAGAACTGTCATCATGTTAGTGTGGACAGTGATTGGTGAGTGGCTAGTGTGTAATTATGGGTGAAAATTTTGCATCTGACAGTAGATGTCTTCTTATGAGATTTACAATGTGATAAGGGGATCAGAAAACGCCACATTTACCAGCTGAAAATCCTCTGCCAACACATCCATTTTTCATCTTTAGAAAGCATTCTATTTTATGTTATAAATGTGTTCATTTGATTCATGATTTACTTATTTATATTGGCTATGATGCAATGTAATATAATCTCTTAGTAGTAGTCTTTGTTGTAAGCATGTGACCGTTACCGGGTGTTTGTAAATAACGGCAACTTCAGAATTTTCTGTTTTGACTGTAAGTTATGCAGTGAACAATTTGTTTGTGGAATCCTGATTTGTGCTTCTTTTAGTATCTACTGCTTATTAATGATAATACAATATTATCCCTCTTCCCTATTTTTGTAACCCTTGGTTCACTTGTAATGGGATTCTATTTGCTTGCAGTTTTCACTTGGATCATGCTGCATCTCTTCCTTATTTTCTGGAAAAGGTCTAACTGCTTTCTTAATGAATTCATTTTCACTAATTATTTCTTGTACCTCTTTTGAACTCGTTACTTTCACAACTCATATGTTTCCGTTTTTTCTTATTAGACCACATTCAAAGGCCGAGTTTTTATGACTCATGCAACTAAAGCTGTCTACCGTTTACTAATGTCTGATTATGTTAAAGTGAGCAAGGTGTCAGTTGAAGATATGTTATATGATGAACAAGGCATTATACGATCCATGGAGAAAATTGAGGTGTGTGTCATTCTTTAGATCCATGCTTGTATGTTTTTCTAAACTTTGTTGTATCTTCATTTATATGTCTGAAGTTGTTTTAAATACAACTCCTGTTGTGGATCATTAAGGACTTTGATTTAACATTTGTATTTCGCCGAACATGCTGTTGATGCTTTTTCTATATGGCTTATGCAACCATGGTCAAAAGGTTTTAGTCTGCTAGTTGATCTTTTTTCTCATCAATTGACTTATCTTCTCATTTAGTTTTACGCTGTTTCTTTTATTACTTGTGCCAGTATCCATGTTTGTATATCAAAAGTTTCACATTTTTGCAGTTCCCTTTGATCCTTAGAAACGAGATGTTTTGGCCAAAAATCACATCCCATATTGTTTGATATAGGTGCCTTTCTCATAGTTTATGTCTTTTTTCAGATTATA
>JAYMTF010005626.1:0-11297 GCA_036897485.1 Pelargonium nanum | reverse complement strand
GACACTTAAGCCTGTTCTTGGCGCAAAACGCCGGCATTATAAACCGGCGTGAAATCTGGCCGGAACAGCCCCCAATTCTTCTCAGCAGTGGGACCCGGCTTCAGGTTCTCATTGAACAAGGCGAAAATGTATGTCTCAAACTTCCTGTTAGGCATCAATGGCGTCCCCTTCCCGGAACTTACATGCTTGATCAAATTCCCATTATAGTCCGCAGCACTCTTAGCATTGATCTCCGGCTGGTTGGGCTCGGCTAGAGACGGCCACCCGGTCTCCGCCACCAAAATGTCAACATCTCCGTACCCCAACTTCTTCATGGCAGAGTGGACAGCGTCCATTTCAGCATCAAACATGTTGGTGTAGGTGATCTTGGTAGCCGGGTCGTAGACACCCTTGTTTGGCCTGAAGTCGGCGTAGTTGAGGATGTATGGATTGTATGCGAAGTACGGATAAGGGTTGATCATGAAAGGCGATTTGGTTTGGCGTAAAAATTGCAGCATTGGTGCCAAAATGCCTACATCCCATCCCGGCCTGAATGTGCCGTTGCTTGGTGGTTCAGATGTTAGCATAATGCCCATAGAGTGAGGCGTTGAGACCTGAAGATCAAATTCAACGTTAACATGCGTTGTAACAAACAAAAGTTGGAACTCAGATAAACTATAATGTACCTCATAGAGGTCATGAGATTATTCATAATCTAAGTGTCTCACCCATATTTACTCATTGAATTGAGTTCTTGAATGTCAAAAACCTAATGAATATATTTTTTAAAATGTGACAAAGTAGTGTCAATTGCCTTAATTGGATGTTGGTGTAATAGACAAGATTTTCATTTGTGACACTAACCTACTTAAAAAGGAAAAACAAAATCATAGGATGCCACTCATTGTACTCTCAAATGTCAATGCCCAAACCCCACTTTTGAGGCTTGGGACCATTTAAAGGTTCCAATCCAACCACTCAACCTATACTAGACTTTTACCCCATAAATACTAATAAATATTTTCACAATTTTAACCATTATTTTAGAAATAACAAGAACTATAGACATGTACATTATTAATCTCATTACAGTCCAACAATAATTTTTCCTATAATAATAAAATCTTAAGATAAAGTATAAATTATAAGTTCATGAATTTGTTACAGCAAAAAGATTTAGTTTGTTTAAAGGGTAAAGCTATATAGTTTGTGTAGCTAGAAAAATATTTCAAAAAATAATATATACGACCAAAAAAAATCAGTTCATCTTGAGAGCTTATATAAAAATGAGTGAGTGCACATGAATACAAAATATTTGAAAAATATGCAATTATGACAGTCAAATCTAATCTTAGATTTGTATTAGATTTGCCTCCAAACATTTACAAATTCGTTCAATTTAATTTTCAAAGATCTATGCACTTCACAAAAAAAAACAGCTAACCTTAATGTCTTTGATTCCGGCGAGGACAAGAGCTCGGTAGATAGATTTCATGGCGGGTACGAGGTTGGAGATGAGGTTGTTGTCGAGCGAGTGCAAGATCTCAGTCCCGACGGCGATGTGGCTGATTTTGGTTCGGGGATGAAACGGCTTCACGTTGGCGTTAACCCAGCGCCGAGCCACCCGCAGATTCGTCGACAGGGTTGGGATTAAGCCGTTGGGGACGGTGATGAATACGGAGATGCCGGTGCCGGCGAAGGCCCGGAGGATGTCGGGGTTGGCGTCGAAGATCTTGATTCGGTCGATGGTGGTTTTGGTTCTCAGGAACTGGGCCACTTGCGCCGGCGGCGGGAGGTTGTCGCCGAGAGTGCCGTAGTTGACGCCGATGGCGTTGGTGGTGCCGGCGAGGAGGAGGACGGCGGCGGCGGAGATCAGGAGGAGGTGGCAGTGGCGAGCCATGGTGTGTGTTGAAATGTGGTTGTGGTTTGTGCTGCTTTTTTATAGTGGAAAAGACTGGAAAAAAAGCCGTTCACATTAGTGTTGCTTGTTATCAAATTTAATGTAGTTTAATTTAAGATTAGAAGTCTTAAGTTATGTTTATTAAATACGTTAATATAGTGGGATAGTGTTTATTAAGTTCAATAATTTATGTTTTATTTGGTATTTACTTATGTGTGTGAGAATGATGACAACAGATGTGGATTTTGAAGAATGTAAATACATGAGATTTGAATTTTGTATAAAGAGTTAGAGTTAGTGATGGCTTAGCTGGCCTCAATGTGATTCTTTTTTCTTTTTTTTCTTTTTTTTTTCTTATCAACCCTCACTGTGATTCTATGTAACTTATAAAACAGAATCCTATGCCATTGTTTTATATTTTGATGAGAAATCTATATCTTTATTTTTATTTTTCAACTCAAAATAAGTGTTGTATATGTTTTTTTATATATATAAAAACTTAGCTATAATATAAATTATCGTATAATAAATTAGTTATTTTCTATAGAATTTGATAGAGTATTGTTCACCAAAATTTAAAAGTAAGACGAAAATGAATATTTTTTGTGTAAAATATATATATTTGAAAATTAAGTCAATGGTCCCATTTTGGGACAGGCTACAAATTAAAGTGTCCATATAGAAGAATAAGGAAAAATACTTTTTTACAATGACAACCAACAAAGCCTAAAGTTGATTCTTAAGCCACATACCAACAAATGTATGATGAAATTTACTCCAAAATGATAACATCAAATTATACTTTAATTTTTTTAAAAGTACACTAATTAGTAATTACTAGTGGTTGTTGGTAGATGTGCTCTAAATGAGGTTTTACTTTATTTTTTCTTCCTATAAAATGAAGATTGAACAATGTTTTAAAAATAATATAAAATAAAATATGTTGTTTCATTCAAATCTCAATCTATAACCTTTGGATACACTCTTATGTAACACACTATGATAGTGAAATTTTAGATATCTGAGTTCAACTAGTTAAAACAAAATCATCACAATTTATGTATTTTATTTGGATAATTGGTTCACATTATAAACAACAATATTGTCCTGAAGAAAAAGACATGTATGCATTGAGATTTGAGACTGATAGACCCCAATTGGCCAAAACCAAGCCCATGGAAAGTGTGATTTTTGCTTTTCCGGAATAAAAGATTATAAAATAATTGTTTATTATGGAATTAAAAATAAAACAAAATAATAGTTGGCAGTTGCCACGTGGTTGGACGACAAAGATTGAACGTTACCAAAGCCGACAGCGAAGTGCGTGACGCGCCGATAGTTTCACTGTCACTTACGTTTCTGCTTTGAAACACAAAGTCACGTGTTTTACAAGACGATAAGATCTTCCAAGTCAAACTAAAACATGGAACGTACGGCCGCCCAAAAAGAACAGCTGTTCTGTTCATGACACGATGTACACGCGCTTTTGATGGAAGTAGGAACCACTGGGTCTTTACTCGTGTTACATCTTAAATTTATTTGTGTTTCTAATAAACCCATTTTGATGGGCTAGCCCAGTTTATTATCTTGGGCCATTACCTAAAATTCCGAGTCCACCTGGAAACAACAACTATTCATCTTTTAATAAAGGTAAAACACTTTTTGGTTTCTGAATTTTCATGTTTCGATTTAATCTATTTTTTTAAAAAAAAATAATTCAAAATAGTCTTTTAATTTTTGTATTTTGACCAAAAATAGTTTGTGAATTTTTTTAAACCCAATATGATCCCTAAACTTTTAAATATCAAAGACTATTTTGGGTAAAATAAAGTTCATAGACCAAACTGGTTCGAAACACGATACAATAGCTCAGGGACTATTTTGAGTTTTAAAAAAATCCAGAGACTAAATTGGATCGAAACATAAAGTTCAATGACATAATAAGGTCTTTTACCATTGATAAATATCTAATATAGTCCTTGTACTTTTACATTTGTTTCAATTTAATTCCTAAATTCTTATCTGTTTCAGTTTAGTCAAAGAATTGTTCCGAGATTTGGTACTGCTCATGATACTTACCTCATTTAAGATTTCCCTTCCTAAGATTATGGTGAAAAGTGAATGGGGTGTTATCAATGGTTATATCAATCGAGGTTTCTACAGCAGTATCACGGAAAAGTTAGAGGCTCATGAGATTTTCCCTTGTCAAATGCACATAACTTTGAGATCCTATGAGAGGGCTCTGGAGGCATTGGAGGCTCCCGAAATGTCACAAATGACTCCATAGAGGTTACATTACCCTAAAGAGATTTGTGGGGCCGATTAGAGATCAAAATAGGTTCAAGGTAAGTATTAAAATAATATGTATGGTGATAAAATGGGTAAAATTAAACATACAAAAATTAGTTCTGATTTGACCATTCAAGTTAAATTATTTGGCTTGGTTTATAGTGATTGGACCAAACAGCAAAATCTTGTTTGACGCGGACCACCTGAACTCGCCACATGACGCAAGTTAATTGGTCGGTTGCGGGGAACCATATTATGCAAGTAACCACACAAAACTAAAGCCTTCATGGGCTCAATGTTGGGTTGAGTCGGTAGTGAGTCTACCCATTGACTCAGGTCGAGTCAATAGGTGAACTCAAGTGAATCGTTGAGAGCTTTGATGGTGTGTGTTTACGTAATACAATGAATTGGCCACATGTTTGATTGTGACTTGAGTTTTAGCTTATGTTGGTCTCGCGTGCAGATAAAATAAGAAAGCTTATATTAGGCTGAGTTCGGAGAGTCCACCTTGTGACTAGCCTAGCTCGATTGACTCTACCCAATGACTTGATGACTTAAGAGAGCGCCAATCGTGGGTTGTCATAGGTCGATGCAACTAAAGTGAGGTGGCATCTGATTGTTGGTGACGTGGAGATGCCACGTGGTAGCTGGGGAGCTGTCGAAGTGACCTTGAGGCGACACGTGGTAGGTCGAGCACATGGCGGTGCATAAGAGATGTCATGACACTTGGTTGGCGCGTGGGGCACGTGTTTTGACATGTTATGTCGCTTTTTGTGCATTTTTCATGAGTTCAATTTGATTCTCCTTTGTACTATTCTTCCTCCTAAAAGTAAATTATCCGACATGACGACATATTAGTCTACTCATGAAAGTTAATTAATTTCTATCTTCGATCTAGTTCCATTTCAGAAGGCTCATCTCGTGGTTTTTGGTTTCAAATTTATTATAGATCAAACGATATTCGTGTACATATCGACTCTGTTGTGAAAAATATATTTATAAATTTCATGTATCATCACTTACTTATTTTTAATAAATTGATTAAAATTACATATTATTTTGTGTGTGTGAACCATCCATATTTGAGCCTAAGAGTGACAAATTTTTCCCTAAACAAATTTAACATTCACCAATATGCAATCAATAACTTGTTATCCATGTACAGCTACAATACAAGCCCAATATTTTGCAATAAACTTGTCACATAGTATCACCTAAATGTTTACTATTTAATTCAGAAGAGACGTTTGTACTAAATTTAGGTAACAAAAATAATAAAATACACACACCTTATAGTTATTAGTAGTGCATAATAGCTGACCAAAAATCAATAAATGACTTCACTCAATAGTTTAATTTATTTTTTTAAAGATTGAAATGAAAGAATTAAATAGTTTAAAAAATCGATGAAAAAATCTAGGCATGTTGGTGCAAGCGGTTTGCACGTTTTGGATTTTCTTTGAGGTTTCGGGTTCGAGCTTTTTTACCGACATCGACGGTATGGGTTGGAATTTTGAAATCTATGCATGTTGGGCCAAACCCTTTAAGCGAAAGGGAACCCTTGTTTTGTAGCTCAACTAATAAAAAAATGATGAAAGAAATGAACAATGTTCAAGTTAATTAGGGATATGGTAGATGATTCAGTTTAACACAGCTTATTGATAAATTAGGGATTGAATTATGCTTTATTAATCAAAACACAACGTTCAAGTTAATTTCAAAATTGAAGATAAATAGTAATAAATCATTAGAAGGAAGAAAATAAAATAAGTTTGACTGTTTATGTATTATTAATATTGCTGTTAAGATACATCGCTGTCACTCTCATATTATGAGAGGGTACGACTAAATTAATTAGTAAATTCCAAAATTTTGATTCTTTACCAAAATATAGAGAGGTCAATTTCGACCAAATTCAGACTCAAAAATAAAATAAACGTTGGATGTAAATTTTAGACCCAAAACTGATAATTCATTAATTTGCTTTAATAACTATAATTATTACAGTAAAACAAAAACAAACTAACTTCGTAAAAATTATTAATACAAATACATTGGACTTTTTGAAAAAACTGGATGAATCTGTGTGCAGCCCAATGTTTCATTTTCGAAAATTTCAAAAATTATGGAAATAAATATCGGGTTGGGTTCATGATACATTTCAGTAACCTAATGAAAGTATGATGAACAATGAACCTAAACATTTAATAACGGGCAAATCACAGATAAGCTTTTACCACTTTATTTATTTTCATTATCACCTCAAAAGTTTTAATATTCTTGCTTCGGGATATGTATTTCAAAAATATTTCAGTTATGCCTCTTGCTTTTTTTGAATTTGTATTTTTATACCCATTTCAATATAAATAAATAAATAAATATTTATCCAATTTTGCTACTCATTTTTCCCAAGTTTATTAACACACAAAATATTGGTTAAATTCTTAAGGATATAACATATTTGGTTTATTCAAAGGAGTGATTTTGTTGGGTATGATATAAACATCTTAGATTTGAATATAGATTTTTAGCATTAAATATATTGCAAATATATAACCGTCTATCTTTCAACGTGATTATTGCAAAATGAATAATGAAAGCGAACAAATTTATTAGAATCATTAGAATTTGACTTTGGTCGATAGTACGGAGACATAAAGTGTTTCCTAATTAGTAAGCCGCATTTGAAATTTATTGATCTTACATTAATAAAGAGCTATTGGTAAATCTATTTTTCCCGTATTTTCCGCGAAACACATATTAATGCAACTAAATTTGTCAGCTTATTTACATTTACATGCATGAAAATACTGAAGTACGTACGTACGTACTAATTGATCAAGTTTAAATTACTTACAAAAGAAAAGACTCACTCAAATATAAATAGTGTTAAATAACTCGGTGTTATCCTTTCTAAAAGACTAACAAGGGCTTAAATGAAAAAATGTGTTCAGGTACAAATAGGAAAGGTAAATTAACATAAAATAGGGTGGTTCAAGAAAAAATGTTTGTAGTATAAATATGAGTCTCCTATTGCCATTTTTGTTCACCTCATAGCCAAAGAGAAAAACTTGAGTTGTGAATTGTGATAGTGATGTCTAGTAGAGGAGAATCAAGCTGTGTCTCTCGTAAGGGGAAGAGAAATGGTAAAGGTGACAAAGATGATTCTTTGTATGAGAGAGGTTTGAAAACTCTATCGTCTGAGGCTACGATGGAGCTGGTTAGACAGAAAAAACGTAGGGTGAGAAAAAGTGGCAGCACTAGCCACTTGTTCGACAATACTGCCCAGGGCTACGGTTGGTTGCTCCCTGGCTGGATTGCCGAGGAGCGCCGGATGCCCCATGGCCGCGTCTATAGGGTAAGCTACCTACATCCATTTTTACACGTTCTTGTGTGGTTTTTCTTTTGTTATAGTTTTTTCTTTTCTTCAATTTAAGTTAGATTTGAATTAATTTTTTAAAAATGAGAGTTAAACTCACATGACTAGAGGGTTTGTTTAATGTAACAAATGATTCTCATTTTCTGAACCAAAATTTTCATATATATATATATATATGTGTGTGTGTGTAAGTATGTGTGTTAAACAAAAAAATATTGTTAGAGTGAGAGAGCTAATTTTGGTGTTGGAATTATCAATCAAGAGTGAATTTCTTTTGAGAAAAAAATAAATCTAACATCTCTTGTATGTTCAATAAACAAAACACTCACTCACATTTGCTCTATGTTTTTGTGACTTTGAATTCTACATCTGCAGCAAAGATTCAATTTTGTTGTCCTATGTTAAAATTGTTGTGATAAATTTTATCATACAGTTTTATTCATTAACCAACTTTATTTTAAAATTTTAGATCTAAGCTTGGTTATAAACAAGAGATAGTTTTTCTCTCTTCTCACAACTTTTTTGCACCCGACTTTATAAGATCGGGCCCACAACATTTATCTGTGTTTTAAGCCATGGAGTCATCATCCCCTAAAGAACAAAGACTCGAACCAAGACTTCATTCATGACACAAAAATGTATTTTTTTTTAGAGAGATAGATGTTGAGTGTCCAAAATGATAAAATTTGTTGTTTTGTTAAGAGTAAAATTATAATAATGTGATTGTTTGATGGATGCAGTACTATTATGATCCAAAAGGGAATATGTACAACACCAAGGAAGATGTCCTCTATGCTTGGGATGTTCATGGCATGGTTCTGCTTGATGACTAATTGCCTTTGCCTTTATTTGAGTTTCTATATGGATCACCCTATATTATCTATCTATTACTATAATATTATTGGACTTTGTACCCTTTCCTTATAATTCAGAATAATCATTTCTTATGGGTTTGTTTTATTTTTATTTATTTATTTATTACCATTTTCAATTATATTAATTTGGTAATTGGTGACAACAACTTAATTGAAACAAAAACCAAGTAAAGCCCACAAGGACAAGACATGTTCACTCACATATCAGAAAACATAAAAGAAGAGCTCAAACAAAATCTCCTGTGTTGTGTATTACCAAACCAATCAAAGATCCATTTGATCCACTACATGCTCATTCTGAACCTAACACAACCATTTTGAGACAAAAAAATAGAGCAACTTTAAGGTAGAGTTGGCAAAGGGTACCCAGACCCACCGGGTACCTGAAACTCGAAACTTATAGGGTCGGAGTCAGGAACACAATTATCAACTCGAAAAAATTAGGTCGGATATACACACAAAAACAATGTATTTTATGTCTAAAATCCGAAACCCGGCCCTAACCTACAACCCTATAGAATCAGGTTAGGGTTGTAGGGTTAGGGTTTATCCCGAACCCGACCCTAAATTTTGCCACCTCTACTTTAAGGTACCATGATCACAATTAATTAAGTAGCTAATAGTACAAATGCTTAACAAATGGAGCAAATCATTTCAACAACTTTTATACCATTATAGAATATATGGAACTCATCCTTCAAGGGAAAACAACATAACCAATGAAACAAAATTGAAAATTCCCAGCACCATCAAAATAAAGGCAAGGGAATACATTCTTTTAACATAAAACAATCAAAAAATCAAATGAAATCTATGGAATAACCCAAAAACTACTGCAGAGATTTAGTAACCCGAACTCATCTGGTTGCTTTCTGCTAGTACACAAGAACTGAAGTGGTAGGATGTCTCGCTGACCAACCTCCGATGTAAAGGAAATAAAGGGGAAAGAATCTATCCACCATACTATATAGTGTGTTATTGCTACTGGTATCTCCTATATGAACCAGCCTTTTGTTCTGGTTCACACTTATTTCATATCCTGGAAGAAAAAAGAATAGAAGGCCGCCGCAGTACAATTGGTCTCTCACAAAAGCTATACATCTCGGAAGGTCCTAGGTCCTCAAATAGGAGTGCCTCCGCCTCTCAAGCTTCTTCAGCCTCCACTTATTATCACTGTTAATGGGCTTCAACAGCCTCTCTGCTTCTACTTCAGAATGAAGAGAGCATTGCAGCCTCTTCAAATGTCCGCTGCACCGCCCGTGCTCGGAAAATTTGGCAGTGCTGATGTTCTGTTCAACAGGACTCAACTGTCTCTGGTGGGGTGAGTACCACTTCGCTTGCAGATAAGCAAGAGACCTCCATGGAGGAAGGGGCATTGAGTTCTGCTTCAGAGAAGATTTAGCGGCCTCAGCCATGACCTGAAGCAGTTGCTTCAAACGGGTCAAGGAGCCCACATAAACAACTGGGAGGGAATTCAACATTCTGTCATATGAATCAACAGCTCTTGCTATTTCAAAGTGGCTTCGGAAGTCAATATCTATTATCAAACGTTCAGAGCTTGCGCCATTTTTGTAGTTGACCACATCGATATATTCATGATCCCCTGCATAGTAGTAGCATAAGGAAAATTTGTCAGCAACTTTACTCAGTAATCCTCAGCTCCAGCGGCATAAAGATAAAGATGAAGATGAACACAATTTGTTGTCATATGAAATTGCAAGCAGCGAGGTAAGAAAATTGACTTAACAAATTAAGGTCAGGCAATCCACTCATGGAACAACTGTATGACCATACCTATTTGTCTGGAGTCATTACACAAAAGACCCAGAAACACAGAAGAAGAATCATTTATTAAGGTACGGTTGGGTTCATTAATTGTAACATATTTTTCAAGATAGATGACTGATCCCTTCAGTGACACAATTACACACAAACAGTTATGCAACAACATATGGTTTCTTCAAGTTCAAATTCTCCCCAAAATACAATAAGGATCCTATGCTCTCAAACATGAGATGAGACTAAGAATTGTGTTTGCATTACAAATTTATTCATTATAAAGTGCAGTTCCTGAGTTCAAAGGCATACCTCCAGGGACCTTGCCGCTACCCTGCCACTTTGCTATACAGACACCAGCATCATAACCAGAAAGTCTTAGAAGCTTTACCAACAAAAACCTGATGCAGCTAGCATTACATGGACCCGACTTGACCAAGTTAAGGTCGGTCTCAATCATAGATAGTATAAGGGAGTGAACCACCGACTGCAAGTCACTCTCAAACTGATCCGTTGAATGCTTATAAAACTGTAAAATAACAGATAATCACCCATATAAATATCTCAATTAACAATCCTAAGTGGAAAATATAGCACACCATTGTAAAATATACCAACTAAAAGAAATTCATAAAGAGTGGGCCAATAAATATCCTCTCGCCATTAGGATTGTTAGAATAACAGTAACGTTACAAACTGTATGGGTAGGAACTAGGGCCTGACAGAAAAAATAATCTGTAAAATTTAAAGAAACCTATTCACCAAGTGACAACCTTTGTTTTGACTCAACTTATTACCGCACATCATCCCTAATAATATTTGAACCTTGACCTCTTTATGTTCATCTATGAGCACAACTTTGCAAGACATCATCAACTAGGGGCACCCAGACATACCACCGCCTTTCATATTATTCTTCATCATTTGAACCCAACCCTCCTAAAACCATAACAAAATCGAGATCCATATACTTGTGTATTTTCCTTTTGCTTCAATTCTAAATCTAACTTTCTTTTTTTTTTTATAAGTATGATAAACTACGGTAGCAAAAAAAAAAAAAAAAACCAAATAAGCAAGTAAAAATATTGTTTTTTGCTCT
>JAYMTF010005625.1:0-11299 GCA_036897485.1 Pelargonium nanum | reverse complement strand
CTTGTATAGGTTCCTTAGGCCGTTGCAAGATAGGATTTCGGCACCTGTCTGTATAAAAAAAAAAAATGCCTTAGTTTGTGATCTCTTGATCTTATTGAAATTCCTTTACTTGTGAGAATGCAGTGGCTCTGAAGGATGAGCTTGAGTCATCCTTTATGTTGATACATTTACCTTTTTGTTTACTACTGAAATGCATTTTCCACCTTGGGTTCAGAATAAAACTTGGTAGGGAGAGCTTTCCCACCCTTGTGGTCCTTCCCGGCTCGTTCCAGATTAAACCGATGGTTCAAGCCAAAAAAAGAAACAGAAATGCATTTTTCCCCATGAATCACAAATGGCTCAAAGACATTTCCAGCTTGTTTCTCTTTCCTTTGTTTCTGGTACATATTTATATCTTGATATCATTGCATTGCAGAACCATTATCTGCAGCTGATCTTTCTCCCTGTGAGAGTGACAGTTCCAGTGTGCGGGTCGCTTATCAGGTACCAGCATTTAATCATTATTCTTCTAGATATCATGGTTTTCTTCTATTTATACTTAAACTGGTTTTACTGCTGATCGTAGGGTATACCAGGTGCATATAGTGAGGCTGCTGCTCTGAAAGCATACCCGAACTGTGAAACAGTCCCATGTGATCAATTTGAAGCTGCATTCAAGGTTTAATTGACTGTTCTGACATAGTTTGTTGTTAATTGAATTTATTTTCATTTTTTCTTTATTAAATCAAGCCTGATTGAGCTGAATTGCATATAACAGGCAGTTGAATTATGGTTAGTGGATAAAGCAGTTCTTCCTATTGAAAATTCTGTGGGTGGCAGTATCCACCGAAATTATGACTTGCTTCTTCGCCATAGGCTGCACATTGTTGGTGAGGTGCAGTTGCAGGTCAACCACTGTCTGTTAGGGTTGCCTGGTGTAAGACTGGAGGAAATCAAAAGCGTTTTGAGCCACCCGCAGGTCAGTCTTTCCATTCATTTCATATCGTTATGTTCTCTTGTTTGTAAAAGAAAATCTTTTTACATGCTAGATGACCTGTCCTGTCCCGAAGGCATGGATACTCATAATTTTTTTATCAAAATGTTAGGCTTCTCCACTTATGGGCATAGCTTGTCCTTATATGGTAACACTAACCATACTAGGCAGTTACTGGGACAGAAAGCAAAAGTAAGAGGCTCAAAGCCGTCTTGCAAATAACCTTTTGCTTTGAAATGAAAGATTTGAATCCTTTGGTTTGACTGCTGTTTTGCCACATACTCTTGCTTTCAGGCTCTTGCTCAATGTGAAATGACACTAAGCAAGTTAGGCATCGTTAGAGTTAATGCAGATGACACTGCCGGTGCTGCACAGGTAATCTATGGAAATATTTACTATTTCATCTTTGTCTAGACTGAATTATGTGGAAGGTTGTATGTACTATGTATTCCTAACATTACAATCTATTAACAGATTGTAGCCTCGAGTGGACAAAGAGACACTGGAGCAATTGCAAGTGCTCGAGCTGCAGAAATTTATGGGCTCAATATTCTGGCAGAAGGGATCCAGGTAACGCTTTTGCATCAGTTTTCATATGACTTGGCTTGTGATCTTCATGAAGAAAATTTGTTGCTTTAATTGAAAATAATGGGGCTTGGTGGTTGTTCACTTGGGAGAAACTAATTGGGATCTCAAAAATACCTTCCATTTCTGCATATTTATATCTTGATCGGGAGATCAATCTTGCATTTTGTGCAGTATGAAGATAGTGTTCATCTAAAGATAAGTCGAAAATATTGGTAAAAATATATTTAACGTGTTATACATACAAGAGTTAGTAGTTTGTATGAAGATAGTATTCATTTAATGATAAAATATATTGGTATGACTAAGGCTTGCCTTTATTTCAATTTCTGATGCATCTCTTATTTCATGGTTATTCTCTGAAATGTGAAATGAGATGTCACAATTATAACATGAAACTTGATTTTATCATTCACCGTGCAGGATGACAAAGACAATATCACTCGTTTTCTGATACTTGCAAGAGAACCAATAATTCCGGGGACTGAAAGACCCTATAAGGTATAGGCTCTTTTGTTCAGTAATGTGTTTTCCTTTCTTTCAATCTAACGAAGATATCACTTAGAAGTTTTCCTTTCCAGACAAGCATTGTTTTCACACTAGAAGAAGGTCCTGGTGTACTATTCAAAGCCTTAGCAGTGTTTGCGATGAGGAACATTAATTTGACAAAGGTAACTTGAAGTATATAATTTAAAGATTAAAGTGTGGTTATTGTATGTCATTGTAGTGATTTCAAGCTTTTCTCCTCATTTTCTTCTTGGAGCAATTTCAGATTGAGAGTCGTCCACAAAGAATGCGCCCACTAAGGGTTGTTGATGATTCTAATGAAGGGAGTGCCAGGTGAATAATATATTCTTTTCAATTAAAATTTCTAACACGTGACTTCGACATGTAACATATTCTAGAGGTTTTTACCTCTTATCTGGGTATATGAATGTGGTAAGTCAAAGTTCAACAAGTAACTTATCCTAAAGATTATATCAACATAGGCTGGTATTAGTCCAGTAGATATTCATGTTATAGATGTATACATAAAACTATATGTATGTATATGTTTTCTGATAGACACTTGTAATACATATTTATTGTATGCATGGCATTGTTGGCAATGGAAAATGGGGATTATATCAGTGATTTGAGATTTATACAGGCTTAATTTATTTCCTGATAAAATGGTTAATATGCTAAATAGCTTATACTGATATCTGAGTGAATGAAAAAGGCAGAAGTCCATAATGTATCTAAACTATCATGTCTGCAAAAAGCAGTTTGCTTTGCAAATGAGTCGTATTTCTATGGCTTTGCATGTATAAAATCTGTTTAGAGTTCCATAACATGATATAGCATTTTCCTTCATTTCTAGTGGTGAGTAGATTTCTTAGATATTACAGTTATTATTAAAGTTGACCAGCAGTGCTTTTAAATATTATGGAACAAAGTCACTAAAATGCTCAACATATTCAAGTTGTCAGTATGGGGGTGTAGTCATTCCCTTGTGCAAGTTTGGTTGCCCTGGAAGTGTATATAAACCAAATTTGCAAGAAAATGACACTTGTTGAATTTTGCAACTGATATCTGGCGGCAGGTACTTCGACTACCTGTTTTACATCGACTTTGAAGCTTCTATGGCAGAACCTCGTGCCCAATATGCTCTGGGGCATCTGCAGGTTAGTCTGTTACATTTGATGACGATTATAATAAGATTGTTCTTTGTGTGACCCATTTCTCATTTTAAGCTATCTACAACTGAAAATACCATATTGTGCAAATGCCTCAGTATATGACATTCAAGCTGATTCTTTTGCCTTATTCCTTCCTTGTCTATTTGCTTGCAACCTTTCTTCTCTGCTTCTAGTTGATTATGTATGAAAAAACTGGTAATCTACTTTTAATAATGCAATATGGAAATGCAGTAACATGTGCAATAGATACGTTGTTAATTGGATATTAATACGCGTTGGTGTTGTGTTGAAATATTTAATTATTCCCAAATATGTAACCTTATGTAGGAGACTATTTGGCTGAAGAAAATTAGGTTGTGTAGGAGACTATTTGGCAGAAGAAAATTAGGTGCCGAAGCTTACCTAGCTAATTTTATCAGAGAGATGGGGGTTCTTTGAGAAATTGACTAAATTTTGCGTGAATGTTCTATACATGCAACCAGGGACCACAACCCTAATATACAATGAAGTTTGGTGTAATTACCAAAACAGCCCATCATAAATGACTTTCCTACCCAAGATTTCCACACAGTATAAACCAGACTCATACTCAATGAAGATGACGTAACCCATTTAACCAAATGCAGATCACTACAATTAGGCCCTTAAAACCTCATATAATAATAATGGTCACATAATTAATCAAGCATCCTAAACGTGGCACGCCCAAATGCTAACAAGTGTGCGTGTGCACATGAATTAAGTCCAAATTCTTTCATGTTGGTCCACCTTGATGCCATAAGATATTGGTAGTATCTTGTGCAGGCTATGATGTCGACTCAGGCTGAGCCAGGCCAATGTATTTGCCTTTCTTTTGGGTAGTAAACTAGTAATGATAAAATAAGAAATATGTTGATGGCTAATTATTTTTGTCCTTGCATTGTATTCCTTAAAGTAAAGTCTATTTTTAACTTGCTCTTAAGTACTGGATAGTTCACACTCACACACAAAAGGTGGTTTGATTCCTTGTGATTAACTATGCCTGTGTACTGGGCTTTTCCGGAAAATAGTTGGGTCTCTTTGGTTCTTAGAGGTCTATGCCAAGAATTGATGCGTAAATTAGTTGTAACGACTTTTCTTGTGCAGGAATTCGCCAGATTTCTCCGTGTCCTTGGTTGCTACCCGATTGATAGGGCTATTTAGGTAGACGCCTTTCCATTAGGTGCAGACACTGTGGGTTCAACTTCTTTTTTACATTGTACATATGATCCTACAAGAAGCCAGCGGCAGAAGATCTCCCTGATATAGAGTGGTTTTTCTTTCATTAGAAGGAATGGAATTTCCTTCAATAGGATCAATGTTCTTTTAATCTTTCCCTTCTCTACATCCTCCAAATGGGGTGATGTTTCAGGATGTAATTTCTAGGTATTATATACAGAGCTTCTGTACAAGCATGGTACTCTGAAAATGGAAAATTCTTCCTTCTTGTAGGGAACTTGTTAACCATTAGCTTTTCTCATCCATAACTATTTGGATATATTTGAGTTTTCAGGAGCAGTGCATGAATACCACGGCATGAATACATTTGAAAAACTAGCATTTGGAGTTCAGAATCATTCTCTTTTTTAGCATGAGCTATCCGGTCTAACCCAGATTCAAGCCGGTAATGACCATAAGGGCGACAAGTTCTACCAAATTTTATTGAAGTAGCATGCATACCTTGGGTCTCGAACTCAAGGGTTCAAATTAAGTTAGAACAACTTTCCTACCAATTGATACACGCGCATAGTGGTGAATTCATAATCATTTCATACTATCGACAACCATGATTTACTTACTAATCGATAATGCAACATACACAACGTCAAGATATAGTTCAAGTAGCATAACAACCATATTTTAGACTGGCATACTGGATGCTTTAGCTGCTAGACAGACTTATTCATATGAGCATAATACTGGTCCGTCCTCCTACATGATGAATCTCATGGTCTATCTTTAACTGCAATTACTGCAGTTCCTTCAGAAAATCCTCATTGTCAACCAGGACCTACAAATGCATGCCAAACAAACTAACATGAGATTATGAATAAATAATTCTCTTACAGGTAAATTGTGTCTTCATTCATATTCTATTGATTGAAGCAATGACTATTGCTGTTAGTGTCAGCAATCATATCTTACAATCTACTAACTAGTTGACATGTCATATTAAATTACAGATCTAGGTTCAGGTCCATAAAAATTGAGATTAGATTATAATTCACATGAAGTTAATCCCCATAACTAGTGGTAACATGACAATAGTTTTGAGCATCACTGCATCACTAGATCAAACAGAAATAGGGATCTAACTATAAGTGCTAAAGTAGAATATAAAAGTTACCGTTTTCCAGCCATCTGGGTCTAGAAAAGAGGTAATTTTGGTGTTAATTCCAGGAATTGGTCCTGGTTGTCTAGTGATCTTTCCTCCAAGTTCTCGAGTAACTAGGTTGATAGCCTCGGCACTTTTGTAGACATCATCGGTACTGATAGCGATCTGAATAAATAGCATTTGTCAGGAGGAGGAAACAAATAAATGTTCTCAAGTGAAAACGAATTTGCCAAGACTTGAGAGAGACCTGTGCATATGCATTCCCCTTGGTATATTCAGTCACACCATAGTTGTAAGTCAACTCCAGAACAGTGGTCTCATATTCATCAGCATACCCCATCATGGCTAACGTGTACTGCAATAGAAGACAAAAATATTCTCAAACCTATCTTGTGCCCAAACTAGTTATGGCCCCTGGGTATGTGATACAGATTCTCTGAAATAATGTAAAGAGAAGGCCATTTATTTACCTTGTACTGGGGATTATCAACCTTCCTTAATAATCTCATACCCATGCCCTGCATGAAATGAAACCCAAAAGGCAGAGACATGAAAAAGTTTGGCATATCATAGAGTTGACAAATACAACTAATTGCGATCAGGATGCACAAAAGAAATGTTTATTAGATAAGATGCAAGTTCATAACATTCTAGAATCAATAGCACAGTCTTTCATCCTCCAAAGAGAAGAACTCTATGATGTCTCCAAAGAGCTACATGGGAAATAATAATTGGCAGAAATACTAAAACTAGGGCTTCAATACGGCAAAATTTTGAAATCAGCAAACTTTTTTGAGGTAACTTTCTGACACAACATATCTTGAATGAAAAAATACTCATAGAACTTGATCATGCTACCTTCTCATAGAACTTGGAGTAAAATATTCATGGACATCAGCACTCAAGCAAAACTAAATTAGATCATGCTACCTTCTCATAGAACTTGATCGAACGATCCAGATCACCAACACGAAGCATCACTTGGCAGAGTGGTTCAGGAGTCGGACCTCTTTGGATGAGCTCAAAAATGTAACCATCAGGATCTTTCACAAAGGCAATGATAGACGATCCACCTTTAACTGGACCAGGCTCCCGAGTGATAACCCCTCCCTTGGCCCGAATGTCTTCAACCATCTTCTGAACCTGGAAGTTCATCAAATGACCAATTCATTCTCAGTACAAAAAGCCATCTACGTTAATAAAAGTTTATACACAGCATAACACACTCACATCTTGAGTTGAAATCGCAAAATGCCCAAAACCAGTTCCAATATCATAAGAAGTCACTCCATAATCTGTCAGTTAGTATCAAACAATCTTCAGAAATCATAAGCTAAATATGTGAATCAATCCATAACAAGGATGATCAAGTTCAAACATACTGTATGTTAACTCCACCACAAAATGAGAATCTTCCGGACCAAACCCGAGGAAGGCATTGGAGAACTTCTCTTCTGGAACGTCTCTTTTCCTCAGCAGCTTCATCCCAAAGCATTCAGTGTAAAACCTAAAGCAAATCGTAGTGACGACTTGAAATTGGGAAAAATTATCAACTTTTATTTCAACAATATGAAGGGCATCATCATACATACTTGATTGTGCGATCAAGATCACCAACACGATACACAGCATGAAGGAAGCGACGCTTGTCCTTCTTTGGCCATTCCAACAACTCAGCATTAGGAGCAGCCATGCCTAATCCTATGCACTCACTCTGTTTCCAATCACAAATTATAAGTTAGTAGAAACCACTAAACAACTCAAAAGAAAAGGAAATTGTGATCAGATTAGAGCAATCACTCGCAGATTTCCAGAAATGAGAAAGCGGATGGGAGAGATTTGCAGAGCGATCGGAGAAGAAGAGTGTCTGCGAATGACCTAGAACGATCGGGGAGCATAAAATGACGTTTATGCTGGTCTGGTACGAAGACTAGAGTGACTGGCTCTCTCCGTGACAGGCAGCCAAAACGACAGTTGTTTTAGCTGTAGATCAACGAATACGATCCGTCTGTTGTCGAAAGATTCTACGATAGTGGTTTACTTTAGCACTGTCATGAAATATGATTGCTATTTGTCGGGTTTAACTGACATGCAGTTGGATTGGACGTATCCGTATATCAACCACGAGCTCAAAAGACACCCATTTTCCCACGTGGCAGTGCGTTTGCTACACCACTTCACAAATAGTTTGACACCCCTTGCTCGTGGGTCACACGGTTTACAAACCAAACTGAAAATAAAAATTTGACATAAGTTACAATGACTTGAACATTTTGAATGATCAAACTAAAAACACTGAAATGCTTGAAAAGCACGAGCAACTGACAACGATCGGACTTGAAATTCAAGCCGACCACGTGGAGTTCTCTGCCAATGACCCTCGCTTTCATCGTGTATGTCATCTGATTCGAGAGAAAATTCGGAAGCCGATCTAATGACTTTGATCAAATCCCCGCTTTCAAAGCCACTTTCTCATTCTCTACAACCGTCTCCTGCTGCTTTGCGCACACCAATCGTATAAACATTCCGCGAATCTACATCGTCACTTTGCAAATCCTAACAAAATCTTAACTTGCTATTAAAACAAGTACTCATTGTCTTAACGAGAGAGACTGTAATATGTTATATGCACATTTAAGAGACTGCGGCCGCTCTAAAATTAAAAACAGTTGTCACCGAACAAAAATCATAGCCACCTGTCAAGCGCAATAGGAAGGGAGTTTATTTGCAATTGG
The DNA here is from genome assembly GCA_036897485.1 of Pelargonium nanum. NCBI lineage: Eukaryota > Viridiplantae > Streptophyta > Magnoliopsida > Geraniales > Geraniaceae > Pelargonium > Pelargonium nanum. The sequence continues at coordinate 2,971 of JAYMTF010005625.1, read as the reverse complement.
ATCTCACACAATCAAATGGGCTAATGATTTGAAGCCCATTTTAGTGTGACTCCAAAATCCTTGTACACGTGTGCACTGTTGAGCCGACACTAGAAAATCGGACCCCAAAATAGAGAGTGAGTTCAAAATGGCAACTTTGCTTTCAATTTTATTCCGGAGTTCTCAGCAATTGTTGATCCATCCCATAAACCCTAGAAAAACCATTCGTCTTCTCTCCAAATCAATGTCTTGGTCCTGCAACAAATGCACCTTCCTCAACCCCCCCTCTCAGAAATCATCATGCCAAATCTGCTTAGCGCCCATCGTCTCGTCCTCGCCTTTTACATCTTCTTCCTCTGCCCCCAAATGGCCCTGCAAGGCTTGCACTTTCTTGAACCCCTACAACAATGCCAACTGCGAGGTCTGCGGAACCAGAGCCTCCGTCTCTTCGCTGTCCAGTTTCCAGGATTTGAACGACACGAGCGCTGACGCCGAGCTTGACCCTTCGGTGGGCTCTGTTTTCTTGCCCCTGCAGCGTTGCAAAAAGAGGGCTCATGAACCAATCGGGGATGGTAGTGACGATTGCGTTGAGTTGGGTGGGTTTCGAGGGCTCAAGGCCTTGAATAAGAATAAGGAAGTGGTTACAGTGGGTGAGTTCATCGTTTTGCATTTTTGGGTTTTTGAAGTTGCTTGCTGTTTTTGATTGAATGATACCAAATCTGCATTTTTGTATTGGGATTTGATTGGTGATGTGGGTTTTGAAGGTTGTGATAATCTGGGTTTAAGATTTAGAACTCATTATGATGTTTGCTTACAAATTATATGGTTGGTCACATCTGTGACTCGCAGATTTAGTGAAACAATATTATTGTAAGGAACTACATTGCTTAGTGACATCAATGATGTATCATTGTATCTATGGCTATGTTTTTTTCTATAAAAGAAACGAAATTGCGTGTTATTTGACTAGTGAGTTATGTGTTCAGTTTTGTATGAAATTTGTTCCTGTATCGTTGGTAAAGCTCCTAGGATTTCTCAGTTGCATGGTATATGAAAACGTGTTGGATGTTGGCAGATATTACTGATTCAGACCCTGTTTTGAGTTCATTGAAGATTTTGACTTACAATGTTTGGTTCCGGGAGGACCTGGAGGTGATTAATAGGATGAAAGCACTTGGTGGCCTTATCCGACTGCATTCCCCTGATGTCATATGTTTTCAGGTTTTAACATTTTTGTCTTCAATTGTTAGTCTATCTTTCGTATACTACTTGTCATCTTGCTAATGGTTCTTTTTGTCTGCAGGAGGTTACTCCTAATATATATGACATTTTTAAGCAAACCAGCTGGTGGAAAGCATATCGTTGTTCACTTTCATATGAGATGGCCTGCTCCAAATCCTACTTCTGCATGCAGGTAGATATTTCTTGGTTTAAAATAAGCAATAGGTATAAACTATGATATTTGATTGTGTATCAAGAATTTTAAGCACACTATGTTGGACATGAAATGATGATTGAGGTTTGAGGCACCTAATACTTGTTATGATGATTGAGGCTCCTAACTAATCAGCCCTTACATGATTCAGAACAATTTCAGAATATTGAAATCAGCCGTCTCATTTTACTTATTTGCTCGACTTTTATATTTGTGTTCTGTCCATGTTAATCAAACTTCATATATAATGTTTTGAAGCCAAAGATTGAGCTCTTTTAAAGATTGCCAATTTATGCCTTACTTGGCTTGCATCAGATTGATGTGTCATTTGGTTTTAAATCTTTACTGTGAGTAGTCTTGGGACTAACGTTTTGTATTGCGAGTTTTTATCAAATATGTGTATAGTATTCTAAACGTGTTGTTCTTGTTAACCCATATGCAGTTAAGTAAAATACCTGTAAAATCTTTCAGCTGCAAACCATTCGACAACTCTATAATGGGAAGGGAACTCTGTCTTGCCGAGGTTGAAGTTCAAGGAGACAAAACATTGGTTGTTGCCACAAGCCATCTCGAAAGCCCATGTCCCGGTCCTCCAAAATGGGATCAGATGTACAGCAAGGAGCGTGTAGCCCAAGCAAAGGAAGCTGTCGCCCTCCTCAATAAACACCCAAATGTAATATTTTGTGGAGACATGAACTGGGATGACAAGTTGGACGGTCAGTTTCCTTTAAATGATAACTGGGTAGACGCATGGGTGGAGTTGAAGCCTGGCGAAAACGGATGGACATATGATACCAAGGCTAACAAAATGCTGTCTGGCAATCGTACTTTACAGAAGCGACTGGATCGAATTGTCTGTAGTTTCAAGGATTTCAAGATAAGTGAAATTGACATGATTGGGAAGGAGGAAATACCCGAAATAACACATATCAAGGAGAAGAAAGTGAAATCAGAGGTGAAGAAGTTAGAGCTTCCTGTTTACCCTAGTGATCATTTCGGATTGCTTTTAACAATCAGAAGGAAGTAATATTAGTGAATTAGCAAATATTTTTTTGGCGGTTCTATGCATAAGCGGGGTGAATTGGCGGATCTTTTTTGGCGGTTAGCGAATCTTTTTTGGGTTGTTCTATGCATACTTGTGCAGTTTTTGTTGTATAGATCGTACACGGATATGTATGTGTAAAGGGATATCGATAATCGGAAAATGGAAAGAATGCTTATGCTTCCAATTTAATCAAAGATTTTGATTTCTAAAGCCTTGCATGTTATCCATTGGCTTAGTGTATAACACATGACAAAATCGAACTAGTCTTGTGCAGTGTAGTTGCTGTCTTCGCGCTCATTATTGCTTCAGTTGACGAACATAAGCATTATTGAAGGAAACATCTTATTAAAATAAACAGTTATGGTGAGCAATTTTCAAGAAGAATATACTCAAAATTTTAGTATCTGCACATGAGAATTCATGTTAATTAATTGAGTATGCCTTATAATATGCATAGCCTTTGCTGGTTTGTTAGATCTCCAACTATTAACTATAATCTATACATATTTGAA
>JAYMTF010005624.1:0-11300 GCA_036897485.1 Pelargonium nanum | reverse complement strand
GTGACCAAGCCATGGTCTGTGTGAATCATGACGCTGAAGTGCAGAATCACATTGGTGCGGGCGTGTGTACCTAGTCGTTGGCACGGATGGCTCATGGGGCGCGTGCCGAGTACGAGGTGTGCGCGCGGACTCGGGTGCGCGGGTTCTAGAACGGGGATGAGAGGCCATGTGTGTGGGCGCGAGAGGGTTGGCGCGGGAAGCGGCTGGCACAGACGGCGAGAGGCGTGCGGATGTCCCACCAAGTAGGTATAGAACAAATACAACAAAGATGAAAATGCGGAATTGCGAGATGCGCATCTTAGGCGAGAGGCGTGCGGATGTCCCTTGGCGCGAATCTATCTCAATGCGGATGCACATAGTCACGGGAGTACGTTCATGCGGATGGAAGGTTTGGTGGGAGAACGCACGCGGGCTTGGCGCGGAGGAGTGGATTGTACAATGTGTAAGGTGGATGCGAGATCCCCTTGGCGCTAGCCAGATGCAAGGCTCACATGTAGCTTCTGGAACGTGTGGCTTTGGGTTGGTCGTGATCCCATTGACTTGACTCCGAGTTTCTACTCCACCCGAAGATTGGTTTAGGAGTCATGTTGACTGCTGGACTGATCAAACGAGCCGCGTGTCCCCCGTTCGTTGGTCGATTCCATTGTGATTTTTTATGGCGAATCAATTGTAATTTAAAAATACTCAATATGTTATATTTTTCTAAGATTTAAATCAAAAACTAGTAAACGAACGTTACCATATAATATATTAGGTTCACATAGGATAATATATGTGGCAACATCCAATAGAGGTAGGAGAATATTTGAAGATTGTACTCTTAGTATTCATTTTGTTCAAAATTCATATTCAAGTTGGTTTTTGTTTCAATTTAGTCCTCTCAATATTGAAAAAAATGGTAGTCTTAGTATCAAAATTGTTCCAATTGGTTTTTTAATTATACATTTTGTTTCAAATTCATTCATATCGTAACTATAGCCGTCGAATTATGATGACATGAAAAATAATTTTATATCTTTATTCAAATAAATAATTTTAAATTCTAACGTGGCATTGCCGTTTTGACTACATCAACCATGAGTAGAAGTGCAAATTTGGATTTTAAATTGAATTCAGATTGGATCTATTGATAAAAAGTAATCTAAATTTGATCTGAAAGGTGTTTGGATCAAATAATTTTTTTAGAGCCGAAACAGATAGGATAACATTCAAAATTTTAGTGTAAAATGAGCGAGTTTGTCAGATCCAATTTATATTTGGGCAGGAAAATGACGTCTTTTTGTGTCACATGCGGCGCACAAGATATTTATTAGTGTCTCCTTGCTTATGTATTCGCCATGACACTATCACGTTAGAATTTCAAATTATTTAATTTGATAAAATAATATTTTTATTCTATTTTGAGAAAAATTAAGGAGAAGTTAGTTGGTGTATGTATTTGTATCATTCCTCTTTTATGTCTATGCACATGTGTCGTAACAAACTTAAAACATACTAATTTACCGTAGGGGCATTATTGACAATTCATGTACAGTTAAATTCTTAAAAATAACACTTATTTTAGGACAAAAATGCAAATAAAACAATACACTTATTTTGGAACAGATGAAGTATCTCTTATTTGATTGGTCTGGTCTCAACTAATAAAGAACTCTATAGGTAAATATGTAAGAAAGTGATGAGTCCGGGCGTGCGCTTTGTGATCGCAAATTCAGTGTAGCGGTATGTGTGCTAATTTATGAGGTGTCGTCACCTTATTTACATGGTTGAGTCTCAACCACTTCGAAATTTGGCTAATATTTTTTTTTCTCAAATTTATAATTTGCATGTAGTTTACATAGGTAAATGTCCATCTATAGGCAAATATTTATGTATGTAGTTTAATACATAGGTTTTAGCGTGTATTTATCTTCTATAAATACCTAATAATGTATCTTACAGGCTTTATCAAACCAACTTCACCATTTACAACTCTATTTCTTGTTAGCAATCTAAACTAGAAAAGGAAAATGTCTTCCCAAATTTCAGCAGTTCCTACTTCAATACAATGTGGCAAACAAGATCCATCTCGCCGAGTCGCAAATTTCCATCCTTGCATCTGGGGCGATCGATTCCTCTCATTTGCGACCCACTCAGAGGTAATTATTGTAAATATTTTTGTGTTTTTGTGAATGTGGATTAGTCTGAGTGTGGTATTACTTAAAGATGTTGATCATATATATGTTGATCGCGGGTTTGCTTTGAAACGCTCATGTTTAACAAAACAAATTTTATACTTAAGTTTTTGTATCATCTTGGTTGTATGTTGATGCAGAAAGTGGATGGAACACAACATCACAAGCATGAAAATCTAAAAGAAAAAGTGAGGAAAATGTTGAGTGGTCGAATGGATGAGCCGATTTGGAAACTAAAATTAATCAATGCAGCTCAACGATTGGGAATATCTTACCACTTCGAACGTGAGATTGAGGAGCAATTGGAACTAATCAACAACGACAATTTTGTTGAAAAAATTGATGGGGATGTTGATTTGAACGGTGTTGCTCTTTGGTTTCGCTTATTGAGACAACAAGGTTACAACGTTTCCTCCGGTACGTAAGATCAAATATTCTTTCATGTGTTTCATGTTACATACATATGTGTTATGTCCTGACATGCATATGTGTGTATATTTTGGAGTAATTACCTGTAGTTTCTTTGTGTTATTGCTCACAAACACATGTGTACTAAATTAAATTTTCACTGCAATTATTTACTCTATATATAGTCTATTCGTCAATTTATATTAACGGAAAAGTACACCCTCTCTCATTAAGCGAGAGAAATGTGAGCGGATCATGATATGGAATACAATGAATTTCGTAATTTTTTTAAAATTTGAGCAGTTTATTTGAGCTTCTAGAGGAGCAGGAGAAAATGCACTTACTTATTTTCATAATTTTTGTATATGTTCGGGTCTGATAATTTTCATCATTTTTGTTAACGCAGATGTATTTGAACGGTTCAAGGACACTAAAGAAAACTTCAAACCATCTCTTCTTAGAGATGTGGAGGGTATGCTGAGTTTGTACGAAGCGTCACATTTTAGGGTTCACGGCGAAGATACACTCGACCTAGCATTGGATTTCACTACCACTCATTTGAGTTCTATGGAGGCAAATTTGGACCCTTTTCTTGCGGCGCAAGTAAGACTTGCTTTATGGCATCCTATTCGTAAGAGCTTAAAGAGGATAGAGGCTAGGCATTACATTTCTATCTACGAAATGGACAATTCACATAATCAAGTTTTATTAGACTTTGCAAAGTTAGATTTCAACATGTTACAAAAAATCCATCAAAAGGAACTTGGTCACTTGTCAAAGTAAGTAATATTATAATTCTTTTATTATTATTATTTTTTTTGTATATAAGCTCTTCGGGTTACATAGCTATAAATATATTATAATTCATATTTTGATGGTGTTTACTAGGTGGTGGAAAGATTTGGACTTCACTAGAAAACACTCGTATGCACGAGACAGATTGGTGGAGTGTTATTTCTGGGTTTTGGGTGTGCAATATGAACCCCAATATGCTCTTGCTAGAAGAATAACAACCAAAGTAATTGCAATGGCATCAATAATAGATGATACATATGATGTTTATGGTACAATTGAAGAACTAAGACTTTTCACAGATGCTTTTGAGAGGTAAACATAAGTTTAGTGCACATCCAACACATGCACCACAACGACCAATTATTTATAGAACTAGTTTCAATTTTATTTTTCAATTCTTAACAATGTGAGACATAGAAAACTATATCTCATTGGTATAGTAGTTCAAGAATTTTCTTTTTATTTATTATTTTAACATATTTTAAACTTTAACAAATTAAATCCAATTTCATTAGCGTAGTGTATCCGTCATTTGTCAATATATTTTTATTTTTATTGACATCAGATAATGTCATAGGCAAAGTATATAACGAAAAAGAATGATTTTGTCTGATAAAATTGATGATTTGATTTTCTACACCAAAATTGAATGTTTACGGATAGAGTGAATATGTAAATGTTTAGAAAATTGAAAAGCGTAATTATGAACATTAAAGACATTATATATAGGTAGTAATCGCATAATTAAAGATCTAATTCATATAAAATCTTGTAATTTCAGGTGGGATATAAATTGCATAGATAAATTGCCGGAATACATGAAAGTGATTTTTAAAGCATTATATGATGTTTACTTGGAAATTGAAGAAGTAACAAGTTGGGAAGGAAGATCATATTGCACGGATTATTTCAAAAGAGCCGTAAGTATATTTATATACAATTTGTTCACAGTTTTTTGTTGTTGTAGTTGTTGGTGAATTCATATTACAAAAACAAAAATTTACTCATGCATACTTTTGAAGTTCATGTTTTAGTAATTACTTTGTACATCAACACGAGGCAAAAATCATTTTCACTTCTTTCTTAGGTAAGAATCTCAATTTGCTCACTCAATTTTTGTATATAGAATTAATTTGTTTCCTAAACTTTGTATTTTAAAAAAAAAAAAATCTAAACTAGTTTATGAACTTTCAGATATTAATCCAGAATAATTTTTGTTGTTATTTCTCGTCATTTTCTCCTTGAAGTGTTTTGACGTGGAATTTAAATATATTAAATAATTATTTTTATTCGATTATTTCGTAAGCGTGACATGTCATATGCCGGCATGCAAATACAATTGGATCATCAAGTCAAAAAAAAATAACATAACACAAATAATTATATATATACTTCTAGATTTTACGTTAGACCACTAAACGATTTTTTTTTATAGATTATAACTATTGGCTTCTTTTGTTGCATGCAGATGATAGGTCTTGCGAAAGCATATCTCACAGAAGAAGAATGGTCCAACAAAAAGTATTTGCCAACTATGGAGGAATATATGAACATTGCATTGGAATCTGCTGGTTATTTGTTGCTCACGGTTACATCTTTCATTGGAATAGGAGAATTTGTCACCAAAGAGGCTCTCGATTGGGCAATTAGTTTCCCTAAAATGGTTAAAGCTTCATCGATTATTTGTAGGCTCATGGACGATATTGTTTCACATGAGGTATTGATATTTTCCTAATGTAGGCTAAATTTACATCAATCTTTATTTTCTTTTATTTGTTCAACTTTGTTAATTTACAATATTTTTGGATCCCATAGATTACAAAGAATATAGATCTATAAACATGACATCCTCTTACGTGCAAGTGTATTATAGTTTTGCATGTGGAGAGAGATACATACAGATCTCATTGTGACTTTTTGAGGGAGACGACAACCAGACATGCTAGTTGATTATTACTTTAAAGGTGGACTTGAAAACGATATATGGAGAGATTATTCCAAATGATTAGAGAGAATATTAGAGAAGATCGTAGAGGATAAGAGGCGATAGATAAGAAGATTTGAAAAATAGATAAAAATTTAACTATACAATTTTGGGGGTCTTAGAATCAGAGCACTTTAGTACTATATAGTTGCAAACTCTAATATTATGTTAGATGACCAATTTAACCTATTGATTGTAGGCGCAATTATAATTTTATATGTATTACAATAGTTATAAGTACCAAAAAAGTATAAAAAAAGTTATTAGGTTTCAAGAAAAAAAAACATACATTGAAGAAGAAACTCTTATTAGTAGATAATTACGTACAACTAAGAACGTCTTTACATAAATAAGTGTACATAGCCCACTCTCAATTTTAGAATAAAAAAGGTAAGATCATATAATCTCAATAAACCATATTTGCGTGAAGCCACAATCTTGGTTGTGTGAAACAATAATATGAAAATATAGTTCAATTTTAATCTTAACACGCGTGGCTAATTTATTAAACTTGTGCATGCAGTTTGAGCAGAAAAGGCAACACGTTGCATCTGCAATCGAGTGTTACATGCACCAATATGGTGCGACGAATGAACAAGCACGCGAAGAATTCCGCGAGAAAGTTGAAATTGCATGGAAAGACATAAATCAAGAATGTCTCAAACCTACTCAACTGCCTATGCAACTCCTTGCGCGAGTAGTCAACCTTTCATGTGGCATTGCTACAATGCACAGGTTTGAAGATGGATATACAAATTCTAAGGGAGCAACTAAAGATTGGATAGAATCAGTGCTCGTAAATTCCATAGAGTTAGATGATTAATATTAAACAAGTGTTTAACGGATTCTCTTTTACGTTATGTGCTTGTTTAGACAACATAAATACATTATATAGTACTTTCAATAATTAGATTAATGCAACCTAGTGTTGCATGCATGTACTCTATATATACAGTAACTACTAAAAGTTTCTTTGTTAACTTGTCATGTTTGTGCCAATAAGACATGATTGTGCAAATAAAATTATTATCTATGATAAATACATAAACCATTTGGGACTTGCTATGTTGGCTAATCATATATATAACACCTCTTAGACATCGGAGAAGCGTCATGGTCAAGTTCAAAGTTAGCTTTGTTGGGACCTGAATATGGTTTTGAGCCCTATTTGACCCACGAGCGCCATGATGTTTATAAGTTCAAAATTAGAGAGAACAAGTGTAAGGAAACTGCACTTAATAAGGATATCAAACTACTATGCATGAATTGATCACAACATGACTTGAATGGATCAAGATGAACGAATGAAACACTTGCTCATTCTCCCTCTATCGAGGATTAGATTAAAAGTGTGATTAACTGTGCATGCTTTTAAATCATAAATTGAAAACAATGTATAAATTGGTATAAAACCTCCTAAAATCAATATAGTCCCCCATCAAATTCATCATTGTAAAGATATCGGGCTTCGCGTGACCCCGCCCTTAAAAAATTATGATAACGACATTGAACTACCTAATATACATTAAAATAAATTTAGAGTCGTCTATAGTGAAGAAATCGAATAATGGTTATGTTTGGCATGTGGGGTGTGATAAACTAAAGACAAATAAGCAACAACTATGTATTCTTGTATTAAAATATATATGTTACTAATGATACAATAAGGTTTATATAGAGGCCAAACAAAAGGAAAAACCCTAAACAAAATAGGAAATAGGAAACCTAAGCAAATAGAAAAATACTATAAAGAAACTAAAAAGTAAATATATGCTGACATCCCCTCTCAAACTCACGATGCTACAACTATAAGCATTGAGAGTTATTCAAATAAGAATCGGAAGTGTGAAACAGAGTGAGCCTTGGTAAAGATATCAACAAAATGTAGAGATGAGGGAACAAAAGGCAGTGTGATGGTGCCAAGCTGAACATGATGGTGAGTGACACGAAAATCAATCTCAATATGTTCGGTTCGCTCATGAAAAACTGAATTGCGTGCAATTTGAATAGCACTCTGATTGTGACAATACAATAGAGTAGGATGACGAACATAGACACTCATATCCGCAACCAATCAATGTAACCAAACATTCTCAGAAGTAGTCAAAGCCATGAAACGATAATCAGCTTCTGTAGAAGACCGAGAAATAACATTTTGTTTTTTACTCTTCCATGAAATAAGAGAATCCAAGAAATATACAGAATATAGTAGTGGACTTGCGATCAGTAGGATCAACAACCTAATCAGCACCAGAGTAAGCACGCAAGTCTAGAGAGTAGGTGACCTCGAATCCTAAAAAGTAACGTAGCGTGTCCAAATCTTTTATAGCAAAACAGCGAGATCATTCAGACTTCAAAGAATTTATCCCGTCACAATCATCACCAGTAATAATTATGTCATAAACATACAATGATAGCAAAATACGACATGCATTTGTACGCCTGACAAAAAGTGCAGAATAATGATGACTAGGGGTAAAACCAAGCGAAGTAACTACCGTGGAGATCTAGAACTTTTTAAACCAAACTGTTTGAGACCATAGAGTACTTTGTGAAGCCTACAAACTTACTAGGTTGGTGTGGAACACCAGGAGGAGGCATCATATAAACTTCTTAGTGGAGGTCTTCATTCAAGAAGTTATTTTTAAAATCCATTTATGATATCTTTCATTAAAGAACAGAGGTCACCTCAATCATAGTTTTGAAAGTCGCCATTTTTGCAACATGAGCAACTGTTTCCTCATAATCCATCCAATACGCTTGAGAATAGCCTTTAGTAACAAGTCAAACTTTATATATCTGAGTTATTTTACGATGAAAAACTTGTATGAAAGGGGTCTAACATAGCAAGAGGCTACAAGGTTGGGTACTTCTAAAACTGCTCAAACATAGACGAATGCAAGACTATGAATATTTGAAAATGCTTCAACACATACGGATCCAAGGACAGAGCAACCATGATTACAGTACAAAATACACAAATAGTAATATCAACAGTGTCCAAACGAATCAATTGTCAAACAAACCTAAATGAATCAATTGCTAAATGAACCCAAATGAAATGAACTCAAACAAAAAAATTGCTAAACAAACTCAAACAAATCAATTACCAAACGAACTGAATTAAATAAAACAAATCTGAACGAACGAAACCAAACAAAAATAATCTAACCCTAGCAACAAACACAAAACGAAAAAATTATTCAAGTTTTTTTCCATGATGGAGGCTCTGTGGTGCGACGAAAGGCGTTCGCCAAAATAAATCGGCACTCGCAACGGAAAGCGTAATGCCGTCGTACAAGTAATACATGACTTTATGGAAGTCCGGATAACGTATCCACAGGGACTAAGGTGGACCATGAAATGACTATTTGGATTCTAAGGCGAAAGAATTTAGAAAAGCAGTAAATAAAGAATTCAAAATAATTGGTTACATAGATTTTGAATGAAAAATAAAATAAAATGTACAAGTGATTCGGAGAGAATGTTAGGCAACCACGATGTGTTTGTGATAATGGCCGAAATGCGATTAGTATAAAAAAGGTGGAATACACCCTAGAGTGGAATCATGCCAAGATGCTACGTTCTACAATATTACTCAAACCCATGAATATACTCGGAAGCCATTGGTAAGACTCACCAAGTCTAAAAGGTGAATACGTCGGCCTCAATCAGCCCGCACGTAATTGCGCCTCACAAGCATATTACTGCAGGGAAGTCACATACACCCCAGCTTTGGGGCCGGCTCTATTGAAAGCATAGGGAACCCTAAGCATATTACTGCAGAAGGATTATCCTACTAAGCGATACAATCCGTATGGACAACCCTATGGTCAAGGTGAAGCCCGTACTGTGATCAAGTTTGTGAGAAGCTACTCCACGCACAAGCATTAAGATCGGCGGATCGCCATAATACATAGAACCAAGCACCATAGGCAACGAAATCCAAAAAGCATATAACATACAAAATCACATTCCTAACCATTAACGGGCTAGACTCGCAAGTTCATAGACAAACCACGAAATCTAAAACAAAACATGAAATCAAATCCAAAATCACATAGACGATGATCATAGAAAAGAGTAAAATATTATGTTTCAAATCCCAACACTATTCGAAATGTATAATTACATAAACTACTTATAATATTTGGAGTGTATTATAGTATAGACACAAAAAAGTATATGAAAAAATATGAGTCGCGCATGAACTTTTATTTTTTAAAATGAATATGCAAAACCTTATTTTAAGACCAAGTAGGTATATAAAACAAATAAAGCACACTTCAAATTTTCATTTTACAAAGTTGAGCAAATTGCAGATAACCCCTATGGGGTTACCACTTAAAGTAGATGAGTCCTCTGTACTTTCAATTGTGGCAGATAACCCCCTGTACTTGCCAATAAACTATTATGTTATGACACCGTTAGTTTATTACATAAAAAGACTAAAATATTCCTAAGCGATGGAGGTTGCGGCGTCGTCAGCCTCGCTGGAGCAAGCTCGTCACCGTCCTCCGTGTCTATTGGAGCAGTTCTTGAACTCCGCCGGAGATGGCTGTGCCGATGGTGTTAGTTGTGCCGTGTTTGGCACCACGCTGATGGTGTGGGAGCCGGAGCCCAGCTCAGCCTCGTTGGAGCAACGCCAGAGTTGTGTCGAAGAAGAATGTTTGTTTGGCTTAAGGGCTTGTTTGGCTTTGTTTGGCTTTAGGGCTTGTTTGGCTTTTAAAAAATATCACTTAGAGGTATTTTAGTCTTGCAGTGTAATAAACTAACAATGTCATAAAAAATAGCCTTTTGGCAAGTACATGGGGTTATTTGCCACAGTTGAAAGTATAGGGGACTCATCTACTTTAAGTGGTAACCTCATAGGGGTTATATGCAATTTTCTTTAGAAAGTTTAAGAAATTTCATTTTGCAAATTTTCAATGCTTAAGAAACTTCAAATTTTGGACGTGTCACAGCTTGGACGAGCGGTGACATCGACGGTGGATGTGAAACGACTTGGACGGCGACAATAAGCACAAACGATGGCCTTAGAGCAGCCACAACGATGGTCCATCTTCTTTCCTCCCGATCTGCCGGAGTCGCTAGACTACTGGAGCGGCGAACTGCAATAACCATATCTGATTCTTGGCGATGGCCATGTCCTCCTCCGATGAGGAGATTCTGAGTGACGGCGAGACCCGATTGAATGGGTCGTTTTTCAACAGGGTTGTTGAGGGCGAGTTCGGCTCCCAACGGCGACTGACGAACACAAACGTGTGTGAATCAAACCAGCGACAGGTGTCGCGCGAGGTAGTTCTAGAAATCTTGTTTTGACGGCGTTCTCACCGGTAAGGTCGGGGAAGAATCAAACATGGGGTCGACGATGGCTTGACGGACTGAAAGCCAAAGGCGCGCTTACTTGGAATCTCTAGCGACGAAGCTCAACGTGGACAACAAAATGGCTCCCAGCGATCTAAGACAAAGCCAGAGACGGAGGCGGAAGGGCGGCGGAGGGGGAGCCGGAGACGGATCCGACAGATATGAGATTCAAGAATGATTTTTATTTTATTTTTTTATTAATTAAATTTTAAAATAAGAAAAATAGAAATTGAATGGTATTATTGTCTTTTTTCCACTTAAGTGACAATGATATAAACGGAATTGACTTTGCAAGGTTTAGGGTAGCCAGAAGTAAAAAAAATAGTTAAGAGTATTCATGTACAAAAGGTGTCAAGTAAAGGGTATGTACGTGTAATTATCCCTTATTTTAATTACTCGAAACTTAGAACTATATAACACATTTACGAAAATAGAGTATTTTGTTAAAGAGGTAATTACAAAAGGACCCCCTGTCTTTTACACCTTCTGCACTAGGCATCCCTATCCTTTTTTCGTGACTGTAGCACCCCCTGATCTATGCATCGCCCTATCCGTCTCATTTTCCATCCGTT
>JAYMTF010005623.1:0-11306 GCA_036897485.1 Pelargonium nanum | reverse complement strand
TATAGACATGATTGTAATTTACCAAAAGTAATTGTATATTAACTCATATTTACAAACTAAAGACTCAATTTGAAAAATATAGAATATATAAACATGAATTAACAATGACAATATAGGAAGATAAAAAATAAAAGTAAGGATATAAATGTCATTCAGGAATCGGAAGACAAGAAAAGTTGGCCTGAATCACAAATATCACCTATCATATGGTAATCTTTTTTCAGCATATATGAAGGATTTTGGATTACAGGAATCTTTATTTTCCATTCTCTCATTTGACAAATTTTACCCAAACACAGGAAAGTGAACTTTACATTTGACTGTCACTTTCCCATGTAGAATCGGGACACCAAACGATACCTAAAAGTGAACAAGCAAGCATTGTGCAAAAATAATTTCCCCAAGAGATGGGAGGTGAAAATGTCAAAAATGGAAGGAAAAAATTCAATATAATCCAAGTATTTTGGGTCTAACAGTGCTTATCAACAGAAATTGTGTTGGATGATAAGTTAACATGGATGGAGGGTCAAAAAGTTGACAAACTGTACAGTGGTTTAAACAAAACAAGTCAATCAGTTTCTAGTTCAGCACCAAACTGCTCGAGTCGTTGAGCATCTGCTTCCAGATCCCGAACCATGGAATGGTTTACAGCACCATCATCCTCACTCGCATGTATCTGTTTTCCTCCGAACCTAAAGGGAAACAACACCAATTAATACATTCTATAATATCACATCACATCTATCATCTATGCATTCAGCAAACACTTACCATCTGCCATTCATCGCCTCTATGCACTTCCGAGCATCCTTCCTATCCTTGAATCTTACCAAAACAACCCCTGAAGGGTGATTCTCACACACCTGCAGCCAATAAAATACACAAAAGTGAACACCTTGTTTGCTTTGCTGACTCAATAATATCTTCCGGATTAAGATGTCATGAGTGAACCAACAATGAGAGTTTTCACAAACTGGAATGCAATTCAAGTCTTCAAGATTCGGAAACAGTTTTTCTCCAAATAAATTCCCAAAGGGTGTTGTATCAGAAAAATGCAGATCAATTTTTGCAATTTTCCAGCAAGAAGAGACAAATCGGCAATTATATTAGCTAACAACCCGCCTCCATTCTTTGTTACAAATCTTATGATTCAAGTTCAACTCAAAGAAACTAAATCATAACTGTGCAAAATCATTCTGAATCCTAATTTAACCTTAAGCCTCAGGTAGAACACATACATAACCCTAAGCCTTGGGCAATATCATTGTGTTCTTGTGTAGGTCCGTACCATCAAATTTGATTGTGTGAAGAAGAATTCAACAAAAAACAATAATTTGTAAAACCACTTGCTATCTATGACAAAATGGGATACATGCACTTTTGAGAAAACTACTGAATGAGGGAGGGTGTTCGAACCTACGACTCCTCTGCGTAGTTGCAGCGGGTGATACTGCTGAGAATAAATTAAAACTTACACAAAAAAAAGGAATATTAATGTGATCATCACTAGCTCATGGAATGCTCGTAATCAATTTTAAACAGAGGTTCATATTAACATGTACAAAATTGCTGAGTCCTGAAAATACCCCATATGCACAATAACTAGCCAACTTAACATCACTCTCTAATTCTGTAAATTTTATGGTGTTGAACATGCAAGACTCAAACCAGAGTATTACAACGGAAGAACCAAAAATATCATCACCATCTAACATTTTCTGTCTGAACTTCCATCTCTATGAGGGAACTCAATTTATGCATTTCCATTCCAAAATTAAAACTGAGTATCATTATACTTAATATGCTTTGTCTTCATTTACTGGAGATAGTAGGAAAGAAAGAGGTTTAATTTTGACGTACAAATATAGAAAAGATAGCTAATATAAGATGGAGCACTGAGAATCCTGATTATTTAGATATATTAAGGACCTACCTTCACAGAGTCAATTGGACCAAACTTTACACATTCTTCTTGAACATCTTCTTGTAGTTCTGTATGTAAATTCTCATCCTCCTGAAAAAAATTAAGAGTCGCAATAAAATCCAACAATGAGGACAAACCAAAAACTAATTATAATGCTGACAACTCTTATTCCAGTGAAGGTGTTAAACATCAAGTAACTCGTAATTGAGACATAATCCTGGAAAACAGAAAGATTTCTGCTATACACCAGCAATTGACAAGGAGAAGTTGGCGTACAAATTGCAGATATATTTCATGCCTTACCCTCATTTCAGCAGGAGTAAACATATTACGAAGAACAACAGTAGCTGGAATGGACAATTTTGCATCATCTCGGCCACCTAAACCATAGAGGGAATATGTAGTCAGGGTAGATTACATGTACGCATCAAGGTAAGAAAAACCCTATATTAGAGACCAGAAATTCTAGATAATCTGGATGCAGAGGCTGTTCCTTAGAGTGACTACAGACATAGCAACTTGCTTATATTTCTGAGTAACTCATCACAATCCGTATATACCAAATTTGAGAAATTACTGACCAGGGTTGAATTATTCATAGCATAGCATATGAACTTATTAAACTAACAAACAATGAAAATCAGATTTTTCACGCGGATCTATATTATGATGATCTCACATCGAAACCAGATTCTTATATGCATATAGGTACAAACATATATTTCATAAGTAAACAGGAATCAGTACGAGAATTCATGATGAGATGGAGCGGTGATGGGGAATAGATTTCAACCTCAAATCATGAAATAGCCCAGATGCAGACACCTACCCACCAACATTACAGCAATATCACAAGCATGTGCACACCTAGCCAATATAGTGGCGATATCATACATTGAACACCAATTTCACTTAGCACACAAAATCTAGCTTACAACTAAAGATCACTGGTTCAAGTTCCTATATATGGAAGAAAATACTTGCACTTTGCTTTTAACAGATTGAACTAAAGGAAAAGCACGATAAATGATCCCAGTAATTGTTAATATGTAAGAATTTATTATGCATGTAACTAAAAGCTCAGTGACCCTAATCAACAAATCTACTCCAGCATTTTCAAATGTGCAAAAAGAACCTACCCCAACCAAGCATCTTGTCTTCAACCTTCTTAAGTTTCTTCTTCCTCCTGCCGTCAGCTTGTTTGGTTATAAACTTTTCTCCTGCATAAATTGTAATAAAGGCTCGTCAATACATTAAAACGAGTGTGTATCCAATAAACATGGAGATAACTTCCATAACATGGTAAACAAACAGTCAGAAAAGTCGCACACAAAAAGAAAACACTTAAAATAAGAACCCCTAGAATAATCAAGAGTAGTGCATCAAGGCTCAGTTATTACCTTTCTGCTCAAACTTGGCTGGAGTTACCGACATAGGAACCTTTCCTCCAGGTCGAAATGGTGCCCCATCCAAAAGTTGAGTTGCCAAAGCAACAGATGGTTCCTAATAGACAAACAATAAAAAATGTTCATATTTAGACTAAAACATGATCTGAAAATATTATGTCAGAAGATCCTTACAGATGTACAAAGAATTACCTTCAGATATGTAACAAGTGCGTCACCCTTCTTTTTCCCTGTTTCTTTGTCAAAATAAATCTTCACACGAGGTTTTTTTGTTTCAGGGTCCTACAAGTTTAAACATGTGTCAATTGTGATTATGAAATATGCCAAACACAGAACAATAAATACACATGTTTGCTATGCTTTGTAGTTCATTATTCAAATACAATGCCCAAAGATTGATTGAACTAGGCACCAACAAGATACAGCAAAAAATTCTACAGCATAATACATAAACAGGTAATGCAACTAACCATCTAGCCCCAACAAGCCAGACCTATACTGGCCATGACATGAGCTCTAATAAGAAACACCCTACTGCACCCCTCTCAGTCATGCAATAGCTGGAAATACTCTCATCCAGCATAAATCACATATTGAACAGCAACATTCTCAATTACTAAAAATATAATAAAACATATAGTCATTCACATGCCATAACTGAATGGGAGAAGGAAACAGACACCTCCCAGAACAAGCAGTTGTCAAACAAGAACTTACAAGACCTTATTTAGCAGCTAGGGAAACAATTACAAGACTATACTGATCTAACATTAACCACCAATGAGAACTCCTAGGCATTACGTTTGCTCTTCTCACCCTGCATAGTTCTATAATATATGCAAGCGGATTAGTATATTTCATCATGCCATATTTGTCCACTAACCCCCAAATAACACAGAGCCGGGCAACTAAAAGCTCCAATCTCCGTCAGGGAAACTAAGAGTGTATTGGTTTATAAAATTCCTTTTATCTAGAACAATTTTCACTTTTTGTTTCTTTCATGAAAAGATAATGGAAATGGAAATCAAAAGGGTTTCTTCCATGGTGTTCTGTTTTCAACAAAAATGAATTAAAAAATAATCCCATATACCTAATGAGCTCTGACTTTATTTAAGATGTTTTTCAACTATTCACCTATTAGATGCATAAAGGAAAATTAATTAATGGAAAACAACTTGGTAATAGAAAATTCCTTTCTAGTTTCAAGAAACTGACTTCCAATTTTGAAATCAGTTTACAATACCAGAAAGTACTACTACTATCCATCGCACCACAAAAAAAAAATAATGAATCATTCAGTCCAAAAATGGCTTTCAATGTTTCTTTTTTGTGAAACAAACATAACCCGAGTTTAATTGCATCATTCAACCCAAAGGATTCAACACCGCAACTACAAAGTTGATATACTTCATTACCACCCTTTTATTCATCTTTGTTGAAAGAGAAGATCAAATTTTCATCAAAACAATTGCATTAAAATATCCAATCTGCAAAGGAACCCTCAAGTTATCATTTATTTTAACCTGAATTTATAGGACTTGCAATTCTTATTAAACCTTCAATTATTTTTCTGCAAAACAAACAAAGCCTAGTACGATTGCATTATCTATCCATCACTAGGGATTCATACTGCAACTAATAGTTCACGCAATGCAGGCAGAAGATTTGATTAAGCTTTGTTAACAGAAAAGAATGAACTTCATCAACAGAATCATAACATTCACTATTGCCTCGTTTGGATTAGGAAATTAAAATACAATGGATTCTAAATATTACTGGAATCTGGATTTAGATTTCAGAATGTACATCTTTTAAAAGTTAAAAATATTGTGTTTTCCTATGAAATTGAAAATATTGCGTTTGAAAAGTTGAAATTTACTATCTGAAATGCAAACAAATGTCATTTATATCATTTCTAAAAATAAAGTTTAGTAGACATTTTATCATAAAAATGTTTCATTTCTCTAATTGAAAACTATTATTTTGTTTGACTATTAAACATAAACTATTCAATACAAGTATACAACTAATACAAGTTCATTTGTTACTATGACACATCCCTCTTATCTTATAATACAATCTTACAACAATATACTGAAAAGTTCAAAGTTATAGTTAGCCTCCATAACTAAAAAAATTAATTACAAGTTAAATGTTCAATCTTCTAATGTTATTCAGCATACCTAATACAACATTTATAGCAATAATTAAGATGAAAACACAGCCAGGTATGTGTGTGTGTTTGTGTGTATATATTCCTTGTTATGAGTAAGAATGTGAATGAAGATTAAAGTTTATTTCATTTTTAAAATTGATTTATTTGTTTGCATAAATATGAATGGGTAAAGTGACATTATAGTAGTTGTAAAAATATAAGTGTTCATAAGTCTTTGCATGATTAGTGACAAGAGTTTGTAAATTATTATGCAAGAACTAATAATATAGGGAGAAAAAAAAATTGAGGTTATAAATGTCAATATGTTAGGAAAGTTAGGAATACGATTTGTGGGATGGTAATTGCTTTAAAACTAATTTTATGGATTTTGGATTCCAGGAATCCTAATTTTCCTTTATCATGTGACCTATTTTTCACAAATTAAGAAAATGAACTTCATTGGCTGTCACTTTCCCCTGCGGAATCCAGTTACCAAACGATACCCATAAGCACGAAGAACATTGCTATCTTTTTGTGTGTGAACTTGATTTGAAGGATTGGCAATCTTAATAAACACAACTACTCACTGGATTTTGGTTTTTCTGAATACATTAGGTCATCTGAAAATAACTACATAAGTACATATAAAGTTCCAGAATATTCCTTAAGAAGCATAATATGAGAAAACAACTGTAACAAATTACAAATGTGCCAAAAACAATTTCAATATTAATAAATAGATGAGATAGAGCAGCATAAAAAACACAATAATGACAATATGGTAGCAAGACACTTGAATAAACCTCATACACCATTATATAATCACATTAAATAAATATATAAGAGATATCTACCTCTTTTATTATCCCACACTTTGAGAACACCTCCACCATCTGCAATGCATTTTAAATGAGTGCCCTGTTAATGTAACTAGAAAGGGTAAAACAATAATGAGAACTTACTTCCTCAACCGTAACATCATCCGGCAATCCATTAACGTAAACATGTGTATTCACTTTTAATTCGAACCAACTATCAGGTGGTTTATTAGCTTCCTGAAAGAAAAAAAAAATCAACATCATTAGTATATATCTTCAACATAAAAGTATATTCAACATCATTAGTATATATCTTCAACAGTAACCCAATAACTTTTGTTGTTATTTAGTATAAAGTACATACTAAACACAAACACAGGCTTACTAAAAGCTGGAAAAAGGCAGTGCCTATGAACTATGGAAAAGAAGCAAAAGAATTTTACTTCTCCATCTCAAGAAAAAAAATGTCAAGACGCAACCGTCATCTATGTTGCACAAATACCGACACGCGATTCGTCATTTTCAAAAATCTATGGCATGACACGTCAATTTTTTAATTAAATGAATTTTTTTTGTATAAAAAGTTTGTGCTTATTTATGGTTTTTAATTGTATAGAAATTAAACTTATATCAATCTAAAACTAACATCTTATAAGTAAACAAGTCCATTTTAAACAAGCAAATGAAGCAATAAAACCAAATAAGCTAGTAAACTCATCAACATAAGTTCAAATCATATATGCAAATCATGTTCACAAATAAATAGTAAAAAACTAAGCTATTGCAACTAATGGAAAAATAACTTGGATTTTTTATTTGAAACAACAAATCAAAATGAATTAAGAATATATTTAGTATTTACTAAATATAGGACATTAAGTGTGGGGGTGTGCCCAATTTATTTTTCAATTCTTTTTAATTACCGATTCACACGTTGGATACCAACACTCAGTTAAAAGAGAGTGTCGGTGCTTCAGAGTTCAGACCTCATTGCCAAAACAGTTGTGATGATAAGCTATGATGCAGGGTAGTGACAACGACAAGTACCATAATATTTAGCACAAGAAAGTAACTTAGCAATAGGAACTTTGTCAGTTTTTTAACGGCCTTAACAAAATAATAGATGGAGAGCAAACCTTCTTCTCAGCTGGCTTGTCAGGCAATTTTCTCTTGCCATTGTGTTTCGTTTCCTCCACTTCAATTGCATCGTTGACTTCTTTCTCTGCAGGAGCATCAGTAATTGGTGCAGTTTCGAAAACTTCCTCTTCTTTCAGAAAAGTCATCTCTTCAAGTCCATACTGGTCACTTTTACTTGATGTATTATCCTGCAACACATTTAACAATCAATGAAGTTTGAACAATGAAACAATTTAGAAAGACTACCAAGCATATGTACCACCACCAATAATCTCTCTTGTGCAACTAAAGCTCAACTCTGAAACATATCTCCACACAAACCAAACACTATCAATGACAATAAAGAGAGAATGATCACATATATGAAACATATCTCCAACATCTTTAAGGGCCAAAGCATATTTTGCAGAAATATAAAACATTACAAAGGCAACATCATAATTACATCACATGTACTAAAGTTGATAATTTGTTCGATTACATCATGACAGTGTAAGATATAGAAACCTTGATCTCAAGAATATAAACCAAGCTATTCAAATGACACAAAATAAACAAATAAATAAAAGTAGCAAGAAACATTGCTCTACAGCAACAGAATTGGTGTTTCTCCTTGGTACTCCCTCGTCTCTCACAGCTAATTTCACCTTCAATTCAAGCTTTGTTTCATGGATGAAAAATACAAACTATTTTCAAAACATAAGAAATTCATAAGTATTTTGTATACAGCCACACGTGTATTATTGCTTGACCTCAACTTAAAATTCCGAGCATGTAAAGCTTGATGCTAAAATCTAATACATCTAAAATTAATATTATCACGTTAAGATAGTATACGCACAATGTTAAAAAAGACCAGGACATTAAAATCAACCATGAGTATACGCACAAAACTACAGACTAAGCATTGAATCACTGGCCCTCAAAATCAGGAGTGTAATCTAGCCGAATTAAGCCTAATATTGTAAGGCCTTGGCTTGGCTCGACACTTTTGTACTCGGCTCGAGCTAGAGCGAGCTTATAAATTAGGGCTCGAACTCGACTCAGTAAAAAATAGTCAAGCTCGAGTTTGGCTCGACTCGTTGACAATTTATCATAAGCTAAAATTCATTACAACTTAAAATAAAATTTACCACATGCCAATGAGTAGAAATAATTAATTTTAACACTATAAATGTCTAAACATTATATAAATAATACTTGTAGACACGCTACATGCTATAAGACATTATCAGTTGAAAATGTATAATTAGAAAACCTAAAACTATACAACTTACTAAAATAGTGATTATAACAAGTTTTATTTAGATTTTCATATAAGAATGAGAAATAGATAAGCAATCATATAATATAATATGTGTTTAGGTTGAAACATATATTTAATAAAATATAAATCAAGAAAAACAATAAACGAACCAGCTCGCGAGCCTATTAAGCCGAATATTTAGTGAGTCAAAATTGAGCAGCTCGTTAAAGGCTCGGTTAGTTTACACCCCTGCTCAGGATGTGTTTAGTGAGAGAAAGGAGAGAGAGTAAGCATGTTTATTATATGTCTTCAATGTGTCTTTAGGTGTGTATTTCATAATTGCTACAAATGCTTCCCATGCTCACATCATGACCAGATTCCACAAAACTTCTTAAACACCAACCTGAGGAACCCATACTCTAAGACTTCGATCCCACTTATATGTAGTCCCATCATCATCGGTGAATTCCTCCTCCCCCTCTGGTGGGGTCAAAGGCCTCTCAATATCATTTGTCCCCAAGTCAGTGCCAACATTTTCCAGAAGACCTAACCCTTCCGCCTCCGCCTCCGCCTCCGCCTCCGCCTTTCTAACCTCCTGCTGCCATTTCTCAAACTCGTCCTCGTTATTAGGGAGTACTGCCCAACACATTGCACAATAAGAACAGTGATCCAGGATATTAACATGACATCAATATAGCCAGTAATATATGAATTCTCACCTGCACTAGACGAATCAGCTTGATGCACAGAAATTCTGGTCATCAACTCAGGAATTGAGGACAATGGTTGCCATTCACTTCTTCCTTCTGACCATACAAGCGTACTTTCGAGGAGATACCCGTTTAAGAAATGCTCTGTCCAGGCGAAGTAAATAAGCAAACTAGATGGTTCAATAGTTCATTAGACAATTGAGCATGATACAGATGGAACAATTGTCCTGAAACCGTGCTATTGTTTACTGGTGGAACTGAAATTCAAGAAAGGATTCACCAGTAAATTTGAGGTACAACAAATTGAACTAGTAAGGCAGACTGGACATTGCTAAAACGTATTGACCTTTTCTTCAGTTTATTTATTAATGAAAAATCTATTTACATTTGCACAACTGTTTTGGAAATCCAAATTATTTACTGCAGTATTCTCTAAAAGCAAAACTCACCAAGCAACTCAGAGAATGCATAGGGGCCAAGTTGTTGCTGATTATCACCAAGAATATACCATCCTACTTCAGCAGCAACTTCGAAGTTCTTGTCATTGTTGTATGCTTCACCTAATAGTCAACGAGAAAGATATTTTTTAGTTCACTCAAAATGAAGTACAAACGAATAGAAATCTGCATCTGAGTGCCCGTACAAAGATGGTCCACAAAACCAACAGAGAAATATTGGGACAACAGTGTAAAAAGAAAAAAATAATAGTTTTTTATTTGAATTATCAAGTGTTGCAGCCTGTATATTGGATATTCAGACAAATGAACAAAATAAAAGATGAGTAAGATCAGCAAAAGAAATCTCCAAAGACGTTTGTTGGCAAGGACCCAAACAATCTTCGAAACTGAATATGGCAATTAAAAAGTAAACTACGTTCTATGCCTGCAAATAATTGTACACAGTGTATATACAACAGAGTTACAACCATAAATGAGAATAGACTAACAAGAGAAGTATATTGATAATGCATAACCAACTATACTAGATACTACCCATTATCACAATTATCAAGGTTAATGAAGCCGAGGTCTTAAAAGGTATTCTGTTCACCAAGGCCCATTTAAGAACTTCATGTGGAATTATACATAGAAAATGTTGAAACATTTCAATCAGATAAGAGAAACATTTGCAGATTTAATTTACTTTACATAATTTACATACCATGCCTATGCTAGGAAACCTAAAATCTTTCAATTGATGTGCAAAGACGACGCCAGTAGACCTAGATACCAATGCAATTACCAAATTTCAGATACTACCTAATCAAACCTCTTTCATTCCATTTTATATCATGATTAGGGTTTCTAAGCAATCCCAAGATACATTTGTAAACCCTAATCTTCATGTTCACGAACATTAAGTTCCTCGTAAACCCTAACAGACTCTTATTCGACCCACTGAATGTGAAACCCTCCATTAGCATTTCCACGGAACCGCAAGAAATGTGTGCTCGTGTCTCTCTCGCCCAAATCTCACCGTCTACGTGAGTGCGTATATGCACAACAGAGCTCATATCAAGGAACAAAAGGGTGAAGAAGAAGAGCACTCACATGGGGCTTCCGGCTGCGACTGTGGTTGCCGTTCATTCTCAGACTCGTTCGCCGACGACATCGTCTCTCGAGCTCTGCTATTTTCTGAAATGTGACAAAGGTACAAAACGATTCTACAGTGTAGTGGCAAACAAGTCTCTCGAACCTTTGACGTCTGTCCGGTTAGGGCTGTGCATCGGTCCAAACTCGGACCGGACCGATCCAGACCCGGACCGGACCGAAAATACAAGAATTCTGGGACCGAAGACCGGACCAAAATTACCCTGAGGTCGAGAACAACGGGCTGATGTCGATCGAGGTGGGAGTTCAATGCTCAGCGGTGGCTGAAAGGCTGGATGCGACGTGGCCGGAGAAACCTGG